>JASDQU010376369.1:0-11366 GCA_032191745.1 Picea mariana | reverse complement strand
AAAAAAAGAATTGACCATATGGTAATGTGAGTCACACCTTGTATTTGTAGCAAGTCTATGATGTCATGTTTTGATCCGTTGTATTGGTCCTTGAAAATTTTTAATCTTGTGCCTGGTGTCTCCGTGGGATGGAGTATGTTAATTGTATGTACTTGTATCTATGTAACATGTAAAGGGAATATCGTTGTAAGACCTGGATGGGCATGCATACCCCTTTGCCATGTGTCCCTGATGATTTGGGTATCTTGATGGTATAGTGTAGTAGCCTCTATTATGGAATTCTTGAACACTTGGAGGAGTGGGACATGTGTTGGTTGGATACTCTTTAAGTGGACCATGTTGGTTGTAGACTCTAGGAGGTGCCTTGAAATAGGAAGTTTTACATTCAAGGGAAGTTCATTAAGAAGTTGAATGAACCATGTACATGAAGGACATCCTATTAAATTGGTTGTTACAGTGGTTAGGTACCCATGTATTTTAGTGGATAGTTGTTCCTTTATATGGACTTTGACAGTTTGGTGATGTCTACATGATGAGGTATGAGGTGAAAGTTCCAAGATGGACACGATATGGACTTTGTCGATAAGGAGGTTCTTCAATTCATACTGGAACATTTGATGCAGAGGACTTGATGATGATGAAGACCCGACCTAACAAAGATTAATACAAGTAGTCAATAAGGGGGAGTGTTGGAATTATTAACGTCTACTTGACTTTTGTATGATCATATTTTTGGTTGTTATGATTCTTGTTCATTATTGGGTAAAGTTAGCCTCTATGTAAAGAGTCTGTTTCCAAGTCTTTAAGAAGTTGTTAGAGCTAGTTGGATGTGATCAATATTCTCCAACTAGTTAGTTCCTAGTTTGGTTCGTGGTTGAGATATTCTCTCAACTAGTTGTTAGTGTGACCAAGATAGTACGTCTATCTTGAGAAAACATTCATGTATTTATACGTGTATTATTGTTGAAATACTCAGTCCAACACCTAGGTATCTTGTTATCTAGTGATTTTCTTACTGCAAATTAAGTTAGTAGCTCACAAAAAAAAATACATTGTTGGAATACTCAACTGAAATAAAGATAGCAGAAACAATATTGGAAACCAAATCATGCACACTTAAACACCAATATTTTTGGGTAGATATCCATGGAAAAAACATGGAGGGAAAGCTAGTGCTGAGATGATTTTATTATGATAAAATTAGGGCTCCTGTAATAAGGATAATGGCCCACTGAGAGAAATACATCTGCAGAAAAACCTGGAAAAGTTTAATTTTTTGTACGCCCAGATATGGCATGCTTTTCGAGGTGTGTTGGCACAGGGGAAGACCCAAAGTTCAGCTCCAAGAGCTCACCGAAAATCTCTAACTACTGGCCCTTTCAACAACACCTATGAAGCAGATGCAGTCTCACCCGAAGTAGCTATGGGGGGGTTGCAGGACAGAGATGTCTACAACCAAGGGGATATCAAGTGGATCCAATACAAAATCAATACATCAGTTATATATTATCTACTAGTTCAGATATACTCCGCAGAACTATCTATCAGATCTAACACAGTAATGCAATAATGATATACCAAATGACAAAGAACATAGCATCAATCRCACACAACACAAAATATACGTGGTTCACCCTCTCTCTAGGGCTACRYCCAYAKAACTGTTCTTTATAATGTATTAAGATGAAGCATACAATTCTTWTCTGTGCTCTCCRCTAGCAGATCTTCTTCCTCCTTCTCTCTATCTCTCCCCTTCCTGTGCACCCAATTGTAGSACTGATCTTCACACCCAGCTGAAGATCTTACAATACCAGAAGGCTCTTKCACTTAGCACTTCTCTCTCACACACAATAATCACTCATACCAATAACAAAACTAGAACGAACCCTCTTCCCTCATCTAGGTTCTTATTTATACATTACAATCACTCACTGATAGCCTTAGGCCGAAACCTAGGTGTCAAAACCCTAGATACCAAAACCCTAGGTGTCCAAAACCCTAGGTCAACTTGTCCCGTGTTTTCAGGACTTCACCGTCCTGTCTTTCCTTCCTTCTTGCGCAGTGTTCCAAATCATCCAACGATGATTTTTTCCTCTTGCTAAGTTTTCCACGATCCGTCTTTCTTGTTGATCTGTCATCCTTGATCTCCTCGTCCAACGAATTGCTTCCTTTTACTTCTCTCCATCTTTTCTGCTCTTTTGCTCACTTCGACCCAATGACAGTCACTGTGTCTTCCACGTAGTTCACATTTGGCATTTTCTTCCTTGATCTTCGCTTGCTTCCATAACCAAGGGCCAACAGGCCCTCAACACTCACCTGTGACTCGTCCCGAGGCACTCCAGATCTGATCTTTCTGTTTTACTTCGACTTTAGACTGCGCAATGCATCCTTTGCTTTCTTCTCTATGTCTCCTATCCTTCCTTGTGCAGACTGTCTTTTCTATGTATGGTACCCAGTTTCAAATGCACTTGGTACCTAGACCCTTAGCCTCATGCTTTTACCGAGCGCTGCGAGGCAACTGGTTGTCATAATACAACTTCAGTTAGCTCCCGTTCAACAAACCTTCATTCCATTCTCCATTCAAAGTCTTCAGCTACGCAACTCCTCTTTCTATAACGTAGGCAACCTCATATGGCCCAAGCCAATGCATTTTGAACTTCCCAGGATGTTTGATGAACTTACTGTCATATACCAGTACTAGATTGCCTTGTTTAAATGCCTTCTTCTTGATGTGTCTGTCATGGTATACCTTCTCTCTTTTCTTTTGTACCTCCAGATGGAATCCTGCAATAAATCTGTCTTCTTTTAGTTTGACCAACTATGCAAGCCTTTCTCAAACAACACTAGTGTCATCCATATCTGTAAAGGAAACAATTCTTAAGATTGGTACCAAATATTCCATTGGGACAACGAATTCAAGAACATAGACTAATTTAAAGGGGGTCTGCATTGTTAGCTTCTTGCAAGTGGTTCTATAGGCCCATAATATTGTTGGTACTCTTAAATCCCAGTCATCTCTATTAGCACTGCAAATCTTCGTTAGCATTGTCTCCAAGATTTTGTTGAATGCTTCAACTGTCCCATTTGCTTGTGGATGGTAAGGTGTTCTCTTCTAATGATGAACTGCAAATTCCTCAGTCAAGGCTTCAATGGTTTTATTTATAAAATGTGTGCCTTGATCACTCATAAGGATCTTTGGGCATCCAAACCTAGTTATGATGTCATCAAATCTAAAGCGTGTAGCTGTAGTTGCACTACAGTTCTTAACTACTCTTTCTTCAACCCATCTGGTCAAGTATTCTGTCGCAGTAATGATGTACCTTGCTCTTGTGCGCTTCCCTGGTGGGTTTATAGGTCCCACGAAGTTAATGGCCCATTTATCAAATGCTTGTAGGGTCAATTGTGGTGTTAACGACATTCCATATCTTCGGGACGATTTCCCAACTCTTTTTCATACATTGTAGGCTCTGTAATAGTCTTTAGCATCTCTGTGTAAGGTAGGCCACCAAAGGCCAGCTCTAAGAACCTTCTGTGTAGTGGATTTCCTGCATAGTGTCCTCCTACGATGCCTTCATGAGCTTCTGCGAGGATCAATGGTTACTTTGCCTCCATAACACATCTTCTCAATATATCATCAGGTCTCAATATCGCTAGGTTCTATTCCTGTTGATAGGAACTAGACTATCTTTGCTAAGTGGTCATCAATATTTCTAATGGCCAGTATCTGTGCATCCGACAACGCATCCTCCAAATTGGTTGACTCTTCTCCATGTTCCAACCTCGACAAGTGGTCAGGACCTTTATTCATTCTTCCTGGATTAACTACGATATCAAAGTCATATTCCTGAAATAGCAGAAGCCATCTGCATATTCTCCCCCCCAACACTATCTTGTTGACTAGGTATTTCAATGCAGAGTGATCGGTAAACATTTTAAAGTGTCCTCCCAACAAGTAGTGGCAAAATTTATGCAGCACATACACCATGGATAACCCTTCTCTTTCAATGGTGGTGTAGTTGATCTCTGTTGTTGATAGCTTCTTGCTAGCAAAGGCTAACAGGTGGTCGATGTCTCTTGTTCCTGGTTGTGCTAACACAACTCCTAATGCAATAGAAGATGCATTGACATGCACATGAAACTTTTTACTCCAATATGGGAAAACCATAATATGCACGTTAACCATTTTCTGTTTCAGTGTGTCAAAGCTCTGTTGGCATTCTTTTGTCCAGTGAAATTGACAGTCTTTCTTCAAAAGCTTCTCCATAGGTGATGTAATCTAGGCATATCCTTTAATGAACTTCTTGTAATATCCTATATGTCCCAGTGCAGTGCCCAGTTGTTTGAATAAAGTAGGAGGTGACAGATCAACTATAATGGAAATTTTAGATGGGTCTACCAACAATCCCTGCTTGCATACAATATGACCTAGGAGCACTCCAAATGGTGAGAAGAATATGCACTTCTTCAGATTCAATGCAATTTGACACTGCCTGCATTTGTCCAACATTAGCCTTAGACATTCATATGATTTTTCAATAAACTAAAAACAGTCAAATCATCAAAATATGATTCTAGAAATTTATGTAGGAACTCTTTGAATGCTTCGACTACCACCCTGGAAAAGATGGCTGGGGCATTCTTCAATCCAAATGACATTACTGTATATTGGTAGGATCCCCATTCTGTGGCAAAGGTAGTCTTATGGTAATCTTCCTTGGCAATCCAGATCTGATGTTATCCTGAAAATCCATCTGTAAAAGAATATACTTCTTGACCTCCTACATTATCTAACACTTTGCCTGTAAATGATGTAGGGAAGGGGTCATGGAAACATGCATCATTCAACTTCCTGAGGTCTACACAGATCCTGATCTCTCCTGTCTTCTTGTCTTGTACCACCATAGGGATAATCCATTCTGACTCTTCAACATGTTCTATAATCCTTGCTTCTAGCATTCTGTCGAGCTTAATCTTCACTTTCTCCTTATATTTAGGGTTTAATCTGTAGGGTCTCTTCTTGACTGGTCTTGCATCTGGTTTCAAAGGTATCCTCATTTATCCCATAGGCCCTTTAATGCCCTTCATATTAGTGAACTTGGTCGGAAACAAGTCCTGATATTCATGCAGTAACTCGGTGATCTTGTCAATAGTGGCAACATCCCAATAATCTCCAACATTTGCAAGCTTCGGTGTTTTCTTTGTTCCAATATTGACTTTCTTGATCTCGATCGGCTGTCCAATAAATGGTATCTCAACTCCTGGTCCTTCCACATCTCTCTGGCCTTTTGTTTCTGCGATTTTCACCTTCCTAGGATCATTGTCTTCATCACCGTTGATGTTGTAACAACCTTGCAGTTTCTGGAGAGGCGCAGTCCATTCATCCTCTTCTTACTCCAAAGGGAGGCTAGGTGCCTCCTCAAATGCTTTCTGTCTTTTAGTCTGTAATTCTTGATCTACTGTAGGATATTGTCTTTCAAATAAAAAGGTGGTGAAAAAGTTCAGAGTCATACCTTCCCACTCTGCAGTGATGAGGCGTATCTCTGCTTGAAGGTGCCAATTGATAGGAATAATGTCCATCATGTTTATGAATTTGTGCACCCATTTCTCTTGAGGAATGGCTCTCCAGGCTTCCTCGCAACTTTGCACATGGTCCTTTGGGAAACTTTGACCTGTGTATCGAATTTCACAGCCTTCTACTTGTGCTGAGAACCATGCGGTCATGAGGGTATGACATTGTACTCATTCTGTAATGTTGTTTTTATGCATCCCCCACCATCTTTATAGTGTGGCTTTCAAGGCCTCATCCATTGCCAACAGGAATTTTTGCGTTGGTAGACTTTCTTCAAAGTCCGATAAGAAGGTTTCTAACAGATTCAGACCATCAAAGGTGGGTAAGTTACTTACTGTTGTGTCGATCCAACATACTTCCCTGGTTAATCTAGCACATATCCTTGTAGATACTTCGTACATTTTGTTCTTCCAGTTCTCCAGTGCTTCTTCTTAGTCTTTTGAACATGCGTTGTCACTTCGCCAGCTCAAATTTCTATCCACCATAGGATTAATGTAATCCTACTGTCTGGCTGTTAATTTGTATATGTTTTCCAGTTTGTAGGCACGGTCTTCTTCTCTGATGGGATCAGTGTATCATGGACCTTCATTGGGATCTAACAGTGCGATGGCCCTAAGGCCATCTCCTTCAAAATTCATTCGCCTTTCCTTTAAATCAACCACAGTGGAATTGTTGAAAGCCCAATCAATTCCTAACAGCGTAGGGTAAGGACAACTATCATCAACTATCTCAATTACCTCAAAGTCTGCAAATGTACTTACTCTATCGATGTCCACAGGGACATGTTCCAATCTCCAAAAGGGGCTTATTGCATGTTGATTAGCCATCCTAAGCTTGATAGGAGAATAGATCAGCTTAGGTTTTCCCATCAGTGCCCAGGTTTGCTTCGTCATGACATTGACCTCCGATCCTAAGTCGAGGACCACATAGTCTATATCATATTCTCCAATCTGAGCATTCAGGTGTAGTTCCTTGTTTGTCCTTCTCTTCTTAGATAGTTGATGCATTGATTTATTTAGTAAAGGATCTACCCTTCCTATCTCATATTGTCTGACCAAAATTTTCATTTCTTGTATAGCTTTCTCGTCTTTAATCATCTCTATAAATGTATACAATAAAATGACAAGTTTACTTGCCTCTTTTCCATCTCCGGGCGAAGTAGACTGATCAAATGCTAGAGTCATTTCACATTCTCTGACTTCTGGTCATGTCTTTGATCAAGAAATTTGGTCTCCCCTGAATTCTCTTGTTGCCTCCTTGAACATTTGTTTTTCTTTCTTTGCATCAAAAGTTTGTGTCTTCTCTACAACTTTCTTGATTCTTGATTCTTCTGTAGTCTTTCCTTGGGTCATTCTGTCTTCTCCTATAACAACACCTCCTCTAGTGATAAAAATGAATATAGGGTCTTCTCCACGAGGTTTGGCTTTGATCAATTGTATCTGTGGGTTCTGCTGAGGTCCCCATTTCTCTTGAAGTTTAGCCAGCAATGTTGGATATTCCTCGATGACATGCTTGAAAGAGTTGCAATAGATGCAAGTGGTACAAGGGTTCTAACAGTCCCTTTCCAGGTGTCCAGGTTGTGCATAGTTATAACATATTATTTTTCCTCGACCTTGACGCATACCTCCTCCTCTTCCTCTTCCTCGGAATCCACCGTGAGGGTTGAAGTTTCTTCTCCCAGGGGAGTTATACTGCGCAGTGTTTCCTTCTTGCTGTATTTCGCCTTGAATCTTGTATATATCCCTTGACCTTTCATGCATGAGATCGTAAGCCCTACAATCCCTATCATCATGTCCCATAGACTTACATAACGTGCAATAAAAATTTGTGGGTGTCTGAACATATTTTTGCATGTAGTAGCACTCACCAGGGAGATGTCTATTTCTACATACCTCGCACCAGGGTAGGGTAACTTGTTTCAAGGGGCTCAGAGCTCCAGAGGCCAAGTATTCATTGCATAGAGGACAATGTTCCTTTTCATGGCCTTCTGACCTGCATCTGACACACTAGATGTCTTCTCTTTTATATTTTCCCTTGTCTTTCTTCATATCTTTGACCTGTAGAGACAAACTAGTTAGTTGACTCATACCTGAGATGGATTCTCCCATAGGGGTTGATTCTAGCTTCATGGCGATCTCCAGTGCCTCAGCCTATGAAGCGATCTTCTGTTGCATCAGAGGAAATCTGATGTGTGGTAAGAGGGCAACAATGAACCATTCCTTGTTCTTCTCATCTGGGATTTGAAAACTCAGATGGCTTGTCAAGGTCTTGAATCTTTGATCGAAATCCCATACATGTTCAACTATTCTCTTCTTGATTTCTTTTAGTTCTATAATGCACTGCGATTCTGACTTAGGTTTCTTGAATTCAGCAATTAGCAAAGTCTTAATGGCATTCAACGGTTTAGGCGTAGCTCCTTAGACAAATTTAATATACCAGCTCAGTTCATGATCTCTTAGGGTAGTATTGAATTGAGCTCATTTGATAGCTTCATCAGTGATATTCTTAATGCTCCACACAGCTTCACAGAGAAACCCGTTTTGTTCAGGGTCTTCAGATCCATCTCCTCTAAAGGTGGGTAACCTCATCTCGTCTGCCATAGATCTCCCTAGGTTTCTGGACTGAGTATGTGGCGGACTACTAGTGACAGTGCTCTGAGCGCTCCTGTGACTCTGATTACATTGATTTCTTAATGTTGCTGAAACAACAATAGGATTAATAGTACTTACTTCGATAGTCGGCGTAGTTCCTGAAGCTTCTGGTTCTTCTAGATGAGGCTCTGCAACTTTCCCTTCCTCTGAATGCTCCTCGTCTATTAGATATGCCTCTTCTCCACTGTAGAAACCCTTGTCCCCGTAGTTTTGTTTAAATAGGTTCATGATAGGAACTTCTTTGAACACTCTCCCACTGCGCGTATGTACAACCTTTGTGTCACTATCACTGTCCAAATTCTTGAACATTAGCCTTTTTGGATCCATCTAGCTACTGTATGTTCAAGATGTTCTTCTCATGCAATAACATCTTGATCCTCAGCTTCAGAAAATGTAAAATTTTTCCTCTGGGTCCCTTGAAGAAATATCTCTCGGCTTGGCTATATGACTCTACTCTGTCAACATCAAACTCGGTGATATACCCTCCAATGGTACTATCAAACCAGTGATCTACTTCTCTTGAAACGACGTTATCAAATCTCTTGACCTTCTTGATCAGCGCTGACATCCAAACCACAGGTGGCCTAGATCTGATCTCAAATTGGGTATCTGCTAACCTAGCTAGCCACTCATATAGCTCCTCATGGATTCCTCCAAAGAAAATTTCATGTATATCAGTAAATTTATATCTCTCCAACCAATCCTCTGTATTAAGATTAGGGTTCTTGTTCTGGGCTTCAACGAAGTCCTTTTCTTGGTATTCTATCCACTTATGAATCTCTATCTTCGAAGGAAACCACCTTGACATTCCCTCAAGAAGATTTTGGTCCTAGCAATGGAACCATTTGTTGGCACATGGGCAGACCCAGGGTTTAGCTCCAAGAGCACTCCAATAAGACCTAACTACTGGCCCTTTCAACAACACCTGCGAAGTAGATGTAGTCTCACCCGAAGTAGCTATGGGGGGGTTGCAAGACAGAGATGTATACAACCAAGGGGATATCAAGTGGATCCAATACAAAATCAATACAACATTTATATATCATCTACCAGTTCATATCTACTCTGCATAACTATCTATCAGATCTAACAAAGTAATGCAATAATGGTATACTAAATGATAAAGAACAGAGCATCAATCACACACAACACAAAATATATGTGGTTCACCCTCTCTCTAGGGCTACGCCCACAAAACTGTGCTTTATAATGTATTAAGATGGAGCATATAGTTCTTGTTTTCACTCTCAGCTATCAGATCTTCTTCCTCCTTCTCTCTATCTCTCCCCTTCTTGTGCACCCCACTGTAGGACTGATCTTCGCACCTAGCTGAAGATCTTACAATACCATAAGGCTCTTGCACTTAGCCTTCTCTCTCTCACACAATAATCGCTCATACCAATAAAAAAACTAGAACGAACCCTCTTCCCTCATCTAGGTTCTTATTTATACATTAAAATCACTCACTGACAGCCTTAGGCCGAAACCTAGGTGTCAAAACCCTAGATACCAAAACCCTAGATGTCCAAAACCCTAGGTCAACTTGTCCCGTGTTTTCAGGGCTTCACCAACTTGTCTTTCCTTCCTTCTGGCGCAGTGTTCCAAAGAATCCAACGATTCCTTTTTCCTCTTGCTGAGTTGTCCATGATCTGTCTTTCTTGTTGATCTATCATCCTCGATCTACTTGTCCAATGGATTGATTCATTTTACTTCGCTCTGTCTTTTCTTCTCTTTTTCTCACTTTGACCCAGTAACAGTAACTGTGTCTTCCGTGCAGTTCACACTTTGCCTTTTCTTCCTTGATCTTCGCTTTCTTCCATAACCAAGGGCCAACAAGGTGTATGCAACTTTCCTTAATTAAACTCGCGCA
Organism: Picea mariana; assembly: GCA_032191745.1. Classification (NCBI taxonomy): domain Eukaryota; kingdom Viridiplantae; phylum Streptophyta; class Pinopsida; order Pinales; family Pinaceae; genus Picea; species Picea mariana. The sequence continues at coordinate 1,276 of JASDQU010376369.1, read as the reverse complement.
TATGTTCCCGTCTCCAATGAAACCTACGTACATGACCTCAAGGGTTGTACAAAAAACTCTGTACAACTCGACCCTTCCGTATGGCTTCACTTTGCTGAAACCCACTTACGGTTGCCTCTGTTCTCTCTTCTTCTTGACCTGATCTCTATATGGAATTCCTTCTTCATCTATCCAATATCTCCTTGAATAAAATTTCTCTGTGATCCAATACTTTGAGAAAAAGTCCTTATTTTCTCTCTCAAGTGTAAGAAAAAATCATTCTTTCTTTCTACACTCTTCGATGACTCCACACAAGAAAAAGTCATTATTTGCTATCTTTGTGTAAAAATTATGACCTTGGTTCTCACCAAAAGTAACTTGTCCTTTACCCTAACCTTGCTTTTATAATCTTGAGTTATGACCTAGCCCTAATATCCAAAGTGATTGATGATTGAGCTTACTTCTCACGTCACTTGAGATCAAAGGATAATATTAAATGATGATTAATTTTATCACTTCCTTAAATAATTGAATTAATTAATAAAAGAAATTTAATTTAATAATTCCTTTAATTAAAGTAAAGTCTCAAGGTAGAAGGCCTTGGATGATTTCCACACATCTAGATGTCACTTAGACATGTGTATAAATACCTTTCTGATGCTACAAACATCAACACTCCCTCTTAGAGAGGAAGTTATTTCTTGAAGATCCACTTGGAATTGGTTATCCCTCCAACCTTGGAACAATTTCACACACATCATCCTGCTCACTGGCATCCCTCCAACCTTGTTGGTTAGTTTCTCCTATAATACTGGAAGCCATATAATCAATGATGCTACATATCAAAGCCATAGAGTTTAGAAACTTTATCGAAGGATCGATCTCCTTCAATGTGCTCCTAGGATCCTCCTACTCTTGAGTATCCATCAATGTCCTATCATACCAACTTAGTCTCCAGAAAAAAAACTGGAAAGTTATATCTCCCTCTTCCCCTTTGAAGGTTTATTACCCATAGTGGAAGTCTGTGAAATATATTCATCCTTTAGTTTCTCACCCTTTGGAACTTCCTACTCCTCGTCCTCTTCCACTGACATCGATCCATGATCCAATATCCCCTTGGAACTAATCTCGTTACTTGGAAAAACATCCTTGGCATTCTTTCCAAGTGTATACCCTCCGCACATGTCCTACTGTGAAATTCTGAAATCTAGAAGACAAGTGGAATTATCCCTCAGAATCGAAATCGTACTGTAATGAAAGTGTCCCATACTCCTATGTTGTAACTCACACAGGTTAT
>JASDQU010376368.1:0-11366 GCA_032191745.1 Picea mariana | reverse complement strand
AACCACATTTGATATCAATAGAGAGCGATAGAGGTCACGAGCGAGCTAGATGGATAGAGAGAGAGCTAGGAGGCCGACCCTCACCACATTTGAGCTCTCCACCGACAGAGAGTGATAAGGGAGGCCGAGAGTGAGCTAGGACATAGAGAAATCTAGGAGGTTGAGAGTGATAGATGAGCGTTGATAGAGGAGTCCATCTCGCCCTAGCGTGACAAAGGAGCATTGATATAGGAGGCCAGCTAGCCCTAGCATTGATAGAGGAGGTCAACAATGTCATCAAATCAGGTAATTTTTTCTAACATTTTAAAATCCTAAATCGATAACTAAATACCACATTTTTCCTTGTTGGCCACCTCATAGCACACATCCATTTCTAATTATCCATTTTCCTACTTTTGTTTATCCTCCTTGCACTTAGGAGATGATCGTGTTCATGATGGAATTAAATTAGTTGTCAAATACCTTGGTGATGATCTTATAGATGATGTTGCAATATAGAGAGATGGGCCTTACTTTTTATGCAAAGGTTGCTTCACTTTATTTGAGGACAAGTGTTATAAAAGTGGCACTAATATCTTTGAGGACTCATCCATATCTTCTTGAGTCTTCCACCACTTTACAAACCTCTTTATCTATTGTGTGTTAGAAAGCATGAAAGAAGTCGGTTGCAAAGTTGTATGGACCTCGTACTTTACCTCCAACCATGTATTTAACAACCCTAAGTTCCACTTATAATGGTGATATCTTGTTCACGAGGAAATAATTATGCTCCTAAAAGACCATATTGGGTATATGTTGGTGGTATAGTTAGTGGATGCCGTGTGTCCTCAACAAGTTCAATGAGAAGGTCACTAAAGTAGTTCATGAGCTGTTTTTCTATATCTGTGTGGTTGTCTACTATGTTTCCTTGTGCATCTATTAGGAAGAAAATTTTATTATGGTTCCACCTATTCATGGTGGTGTGATGGAATAAATGCATGTTCTTGTCACCATTTGTGAGCCATATTACTATATATTTATGCTTCAAGAGGCATTCTTCCTATTTTTTTTTTTATGTAAATTCCTTCTTGTAGTGATGATTGATGAAGAAGTGCCCTCCTTTGACATTCCCTCCTTCATGATTTGTCTCTGTAGGATGGCCATTTGCTTCTTAAGATGCCATTTATTTTAGAAGATATTTTTGAATTCCTTTGCATTCCATTTTTTGTGTTTGGTTTTGAGATACTTTATTTTTTACTAAAGAATTTACATTTTAGTTCCTTGGATGTTTCCTCCATTCCACCATTCGACAATTCTTGCTTGCAAGTTGGGGTGTGAAAACAATAATTTCTCAAATTTGTATGCTATTTATTTTGGTGTTCCTTTGTTATCCCATTGCAGTGAGATGGGCCAATGGTCTGACCTTGCACCTTGTAAGACTTTGATATTTTTGGCTTGAGCTTGGGCGAGTCTATAACTTCCTATCACAACCATCTACTCATAATATTTACACTTGTTCTCTTTTCCCCATCATCATTTGCTTCACCATCCTTTGTATGGAGGTGGAATTCCACCTTTGTTGACATTTATGAACACAAACAATAGAAGGATCTAATAGTAATTTTCCTCTAGAAGCCATGTTTTGTTCCACATTGTCAGTGGTTCACTCTAGCAAGAGGAAAAAAAACTTTCACTATCTTCTATGATGAGGTTTATTTTGTCCTTTGTTCAAATTTGTGATTTAATCCATCTCCCAGGGTCTAGCAAAGATTTACCTCCATAAGCCTCATTTTTTTCAACTTTTTCAATCCTTTATTCCAACAAATTGGCTCTCTATGAATCACTTAGAACCTTTTATTGAAGCATATTTTGGTTCCAAGTTACTTACATGATTATAAATTAGAGTCTTTCACCTAATTCTTTGTGTTGAACATCCTTCCATTCTTCTAAAAAACTTTGAATTGCGATGGATTGTCTTGCTTGACTTTATTTGCCTACCAAGATCCTAAATTACTTTTGGTAGCATTATGGTGGGAGTGCTTGAGAGGGGGAACAATCACAATTACAATAAGGAACATAGCAATGATTGAATATTTTCTGAGGTCTAAAGGGAATCCACCACAGGTCTATTTTTGTGACTGATATAGGATTGTTTAAAGGTCTGTTCATTGTCACTAACAATTCTGATTTCTCTGCTAAGTTTAAGGCTCGATTTATGACATATTTCAGGCTCTTTTAATGCTGTTGTTTGGAAGGTTAGATTAGGAAATGCTTGTTTTCCATTCACTTCTTATTACAACCAATAAAACATGAAATACACCTCTAGATATTTTGCACTTACATGTTAATATTGAAATATGCAAACCACAAGAATTTAACACATGTAATTTTTGGTCAACGTGACCCTAGAAAAATCCCCATGGGGAAAAACAGTGAAGAGTAAATATAATATGGAGCTTGAAGAAAAAATATCATGACACAGATAACACGTTTTCTACAACCAAACTTATCTCAAATTTAGTAGCAAAATACTCCTTGAAATCTGAGCCAACTTTGCCTTGAAGTTTGTGCCCTCTTCTCCTTTACTTAAGTTCCCTAAGTCAGTTTATGTTAATAAATTCACTTTATGATTAATGAGCTCATAAAGTCACTTTGAATTTATAACATAAAGTAAAGTGAGGGATGGGTACTTTATCCCCTTCACTGTTAGGCAGATCAATAACACTAAGGGACCACTTCCCAAGATACCAAAACTTAACAATGATATGTACACAATTAGAAATCCATGCAAATGGTGATGAGTTTGACTCCATGGGAGTTGAGGTAATTTTAAATGGAAGTATTTGACAGAATGGAGGCACATATGAGGCAGCTTTATGGATCAAACATTGAATTCAATATGAGTCGATGCTTTGAATTTGAATGAAAAGAGGTGGGAAATTTGGTGGAAGATGTGTTCATATTGTCGAATTCTTCCAGAAAAGTAACAACAACAAAAACATAATATATGAAGAATACTTGACTAACTTCGTGCTCCAAATTCATATAAAAAGTACACACCAAAATTGGCATGGATATCGGGCATGAAACTCTCTCCTCTTGATTTTTGAAACTTTCAAAAATTGTATTTCTGAATGTATAAATGGATTCAACATGATGAAAAGCCTCTAGGAAACTCAAATTATATAAACTTAACCACTCAAATTTGCAAATCCAACAATTTCTTGTCAGATTCTAAAACATAGATCATTTAGACTACATCCTTTCAAAATGGACATGTCATTTAATTACTTATGTGGCTCCTATGTGTGTGGTTTTTGGGTTCATTTTTAGCTACATTTGATTAAGATTTAATCCCTTTCTCATTAAATAACATACACTTCCTTCTAAAGTTGACGAAAACATTCATGTAATTACGAGTTTATGGGAAAGGAAAGAATAGAGCCAACTCGCCCTTCCTTTCCTTCTGGAAACCCCAATGTTTTTCCCACATGAGTTGTGTCACTGACTCTTCAGTTTTTTTGGTTGGGTGCACATATTGCGAAACAACATTTCCCTACCTTTGCGTGCACTTATTTATTTTCTTCATGTTTCCTCATGTGGTTGCCCATCTTCCCAACTTGCTTTGCCTAGCCTTTCTCCCTGCCCTATTTACCAACTCCTCCTGCCTTGAATTTGGAGTCCCTTCATTGATGTGGGCTCTCCCTCTTGCCATGCCTTTGGGCACCTATCTTTTCAACTCGCCTTAGTGTGCCGTAGCAAAACCCCATGTTTGCGTTGGCTTTGGGAAACCCCAATTTTCTTCCCAGATGTGAGTTGTGTCACTGCCTCCTCGGTTTTTTTGGTTGGGCGCTCCTCTTTCTTACTTGACTTGCCTTTGGGTGCCACTCTTGCCAACTTTCCTTGCGTTGCCTCTGGAAACCCCAAGTTTGACTTGCATTCGGAAAACCCCAAGGTTTTTTCCCACCGCACTCGTGCCGCTGCCTCTTTCGGTTTTGTTGGTTGGGTGCTCCTCTTGCCAACATGGCTTGCCTTTGGGTGCCCCTCTTGCGAACTTTGTGCAACTTTATGCAACTTATGTAACTATGAAACTATATGAAAGTTTATGCAACTATGGAACTTATGCAACTTATGCAACTATGCAAATTATGCAACTTATGCAACTATGCAAGTTATGCAACTATGCAACTTATGAAACTTTATACAACTACGCAACTTTATGCAACATGCAACTATGCAACTTATGCAACTTTCTGCAATTATGTAACTTATGCAACTTTATGCAACTATGAAACTTATGCAACTTATGCAACTTTATGAAACTATGCAACTTTATGCAACTATGAAACTTATGCAACTTTATGCAACTATGCAACTTTATGCAAGTTTATGCAACAATGCAACAATGCAACTTATGTAACTTTATGCAACATGCAACTTATGCAACTTTATGCAACATGCAACTTATGCAACTTTATGCAACTTATGCAACTTTATGCAACATGCAACCTTATGCAACAATGCAACTTATGCAACTATGCAACTTATGCAACTATATGCAAGTTATGCAACTATATGCAAGTTATGCAACTCTATGCAACTATTGCAACTATATGCAACTTATGCAACTATATGCAACTATGCAACTATATGAAACTATATGCAAATATGCAACTTATACAACTATGCAACTATATGAAACTTTATGCAACAATGCAACTTATGCAACTATATGCAACTTATGCAACTATATGCAACTATATGCAACTATGCACCTATATGCAACTATATGCAACTATATGCAACTGTGCAACTATATGCAACTATATGCAACTTATGCAACTATGCAACTATGCAAATATATGAAACTATAAAAGATAAGACTCACACCCCAAAGCATACCAAGATAACAATAATGGGATGCCAAGTATGATATGAATCAAGTAAACAAGGACCCCAATAAGTTTGTTACATACAATAGAATCAAGTATATTCTCCAAGCAAAACATGGGTTCCGTAAATATTTGCTCCCTAACTTATCTTCTCATTTTTTGAGTGTTGGTACCACAAACTTATATTCGCACGATAACTTATCTTCTTGTTTTAACGAGTTGGTGCAGACCCCCCCTTCTCTCCAAGGGCTGTGTGACCTCCTGGTCTTAGGATATTCCCAAGACTGAATTGAAAACAGTCTTCGATTCCCTGCTAGAACCTTTAAGAAACAATCCACAGGTCTTTGCAAAATTTCGTTTTCGGGAACAAGCGCTAAACACAAGTCTCCTCCACGTGACCATGCCTTGTGACCACATGCCTATCTGAAAAAGTGCATCACGATTTCGTGTATCGGCTATATGAGTCAATCGACTCTATGTCTTTCGAACTCCCGAGTCCCAAAATTCTGACAAGGGCCTAATGCATGCTAGCTCTTCCCTTATCCTTCACCCATATGACCCTTCACTATGACTTGGGGCCAATCCTTCCAAGCACGTTGAGATTTCAAGTATCAAGAACTCCTGATGCGATTCACCTATGTTCTCTTGATCCTCCGATACCCGAAATTGTGAAATATTTGGATCAGATCAACGATCCACACTAACTCTCCAGCCAACGACTGTGATCAAATAACAATTTCATGTTTCAAAAATTCTCACAACTCCTCCCTTTGACCCTTCCACTCTACGAGTAAAAAAAATGCTGATCTCTTTCCATGTGTCTCCTTTCAATGGACGGTCCTGATGATTTTGGGATTTTGTGTTTTGGGGTTTCGTGAATTTCACTCTACTTCTTCCAAATATTTTGGTTTTGTGAAATTTCGATAACTCCTTGCAACTAACTAGTTCGCTACTTCTCCGAGATCTAACGACTTGAAAGATTTCGACTCCTCATGAATGGATCTTGACCCTCGATCTTATTTAGTCTTCAAATTCCTTTCTGAAGGAATTCTCCCACTCAATCCTTCGTACTTTTTCTTCCTTCGAACTTTCAACTTTTGCGTTTCACCTTTAAACGCTTCAACTCTTAAAAACTTAGAAATGTTTCTAAGTGTTTCCTCTTGAGACTTAAAACCACTACTCTTCCCGAGCTTCTGGAAATTGAAATTTAAATCTCACCCTTGCGCACACTTGCACTCTGTGTCTTTTTCAAAAGACCTTATGATGCTCTCCTGGCACACTCTGTGCTCAACCTCTTGAGATTTCAAAATTTAACACAAGTTTGTTTCGATACACACTCCTTGCGCTTAATATGCACTCTCTGCATACATAATTTCCCCACTATCTCTTCTGAGATTTAAGCCTAAAAAGACTTCTTCACGCGCACTCCTTGCACCCTGCATGCACTCCTTGCATAATCTTATAGAAGAGAAAAAATTGAACTCATTCAATTATTCATTCATTCACTCACTATGAACATCATACATTCACAAACACATAACAACACGGTCAAATTGTAGACAATATCAACACTGTAGATTTGGGTCAATTTCCTCTGTTCTATTCATTTCAGAAGAAAACATAATTACAGTAGCTATGTCCTTCACAAATTTTACAATGAAAAATTGTCTAAGGACCCAGAGATTTCTCACTCTTCTTCCTCCTATATAAATACTATTACCTTATATTCAAGCGGTTACCTACTCAATTGATACAACCTAATAACTAACCAGGGCAAGTATCCCACACCTGTAATACATTATAGTCATGTAAAGGATTTACAATTGTTCCATCCTTTCAAACGGTGGCCCGACTTTATAGAAAACTAATTAATTAATGATAAAATCAAAAAGATCTTCACACCGCTACCAAGCTAATTAAGGTTGGTTTGGATCCTTCGATGTATTGAAGTGTCGATTCCGATTCCACATCCACCTTTTTGGATTTCGATAGCGATGATCCTGCATCATACTCCTTTGGCCAAAATATTCATGGACTCCTGTTCATGAGCTCTCACACTGTTTTTCCATGCTTCAAAATATCAAGTTCAGTTACCCAACTTGAATCTTCTACTGGGTGACCTTTCCACTTTACCAAATATTTAGGATACATCTTTCTTCTGGTTTTCCTCCCAACTCTCTGTTCTAAAATTTTCTCCATCTGAGGTTTTTCTACTGTAGGCATCTGTTCTTCCCACTGAATATCTTCCTGATCATCCAATTCTGTTGTGTCATCTCTATTATAAGGATACAAATATGCAATGTTGAATATCGCTGATATCCCAACATTGTCTGACAACTCTATCTCATAAGCATTTTCTGCAATTTTTCTAAGGATCTTGCATGGTCCTATCTTTTTCATCTTCAACTCATTATATGTTCCTCTTGCAAACCTTTCCTTACTCAAATGAGCTAAAACTTCATCTCCCACTTCAAATTGGATTTCCCTTCTTTTCTGATCAACTCTGTCCTTATACTTTTGATTACTATCCTGTATCTTCCTCCTAACTTGATCATGAAGTCTTTGCATTTCTATAGCAAAATATTCTGCTCCAGCACTCTTGAATTCATCTTGTTTCAATTCTCTCAATTATGCAACCCCTCTTAGCTGTCTTCCATATACTATCTCGAATGGACTTTTTCTAGTGCTCCTATTAACTAAATTGTTAAATGCAAATTTTGCCTGTGCCGGAATCTGATCCCATTGATGACCTCGCTCAGTGACTAAACTCCTTAACAAATTTCCCAGACTCGTGTTCACCACTTTAGTATGTCTGTCTATTTGAGGGTGATATGCCGACTAAAATATAAGTTAGTTCCCAGCCTCTTCCATAGAGTCCTCCAAAAGTGTCCCACAAACTTAGTGTCCCCATCTGAAACTATGCTTCTGGGCAATCCATGTAATCTCACAACTTCTCTGAAAAAAAATTGGCTATGTGTGTATCATCATTTGTTTTATGACATGGTATGAAATGTGCCATCTTATAAAATCTATCAACCATAACAAATATGGAATCACTTCCCTTCTTGGTTCTAGGTAATCCCAATACAAAATCCATACTAATTGCATCCCAAGGCCTTTCTAGAATAGGAAATGGCTGATACAAACCAATGTTTTGTCTCTTCTCTTTTGCATGTTGACGGATCTTACAACCATCTAAAAACATCTTCACATTTGTCCTCATACCTGGCCAATAATACAAACTACTCAATTGTGCAAATGTTTTGTCATGACCAAAATGTCCGGCCAAACCTCCACTATGTTTTTCTTTCAACAAATTATCTCTCATTGAACATCTTGGTATGCACAATTGACATCCTTTAAACAAAAATCCATCTTGGATCAAGTCTTCTGACCATGAGTTGTTATCCCTCAACAAAGGATTTTCATTTGCTTCATAAGCCTCCTTAAAATCTGGATCTTCCTGATACATTTCCTTAAGGTGCTCAAACCCTAAGGTCTTCACTTGAAATTCCTGTACAACCAAATTTCTCCTGCTCAAAGCATCTGCAACTTTATTAGCACTTCCAAAAATATGTTTAATGACAAAAGTAAAATTATGTATAAATTCTACTCACTTAACATGTCTCTGATTCAACTTCTCTTTCCTAGTAATAAATTGCAAAGATTGATTATCACTATACAAGACAAACTCCTTTGGAATTAAATAATGTCTCCATTTTTTCAAAGCTTGAATCACTGCATAAAATTCATTGTCATATGTAGAATATATTTCCTTAGTGTCATTCAAATTCTCAGTGAAATAAGCAATTGGCCTATTATCTTGATCCAAAATTGCTCCAACGACTATTCCACTTACATCACATCTTACCTAAAATGTCTTTCCAAAATCTGGTAAAACCAAAACTGGTTGCTTTGTTATCTTCTTTTTCAACACTCTGAATCTTTTCTTAGCCTCCTCCGTCCAATTAAAATACTTATGTTTCTTCTTCACAGTGTCCATCATGTGTCCACATATACCACTAATTTTTTTGATAAACTTTCTATAAAAACTTGCTAAACCATGGAAACTTCTCACCTCAAATATGCTCCTGGGTGATGACCAATCTTTGATTTCTCTCACATTTTCTGGATCCATCTTCAATTCATTTGAAGAGATCACAAAACCCAAATATATGAGCTCTATCTTGATAAAAGAACTTTTCTTCAAGTTTATTAACAAATTTTCTTCCTGCAATATCCTCATCACTAATGTCAAGTGATTTAAATGTTCTTCCTCTGTTTTGCTAAAAACTAATATATCATCCAGATATACAATGAAAAATTTACCTATGAAGTCCTTCATTACTTCATTCATCAACCTCATAAATGTACTTGGATAATTTTTCAATCCAAATTGCATGACTAGACATTCATACAAACCTTCATTTGTCTTGAATGTTGTTTTCCATTCATCTCCCTCTCTCATTATTATCTGATGATATCCACTCTTCATGTCTATTTTTGAAAAATAGCTTGCTCCACTCAAACAATCCATCAAGTCATCCATATTGGGTAAAGGAAATCTATACCTGATGGTGATCTTATTGATAGCTCTAGAATCTGTACACATCCTCCATCCTCCATCCTTCTTTGGGCTCAATACAGTTGGCACTACACATGGGCTTAGAATTTCCCTGACTAAAATTTTATCCAACAACTCCTGAAATTGCTTCTTAACTTCTTAATTCTCTCGAGGTGTCAACCTATATGCTGCTTTATTTGTCAAAATGGCTCCTGGAATCAAGTCAATATGGTGACTAATACTCCTAATGGGTGGTAATGAGTGATGCAACTCATCCACTATTATGTTAGCAAATTTCTCCAACAATTCTTGAATTTCTTCAGGTAAATCATCCATAGAAGTATTGGTAAGTATAACTCTAGGCTTCCTTACTACAAGAAATTGCATTTCTTGATCTTTCTTGATCTCCTTCAAGAGTTCCTTCCCACTCATGATAAGTATTCTTGTGCTGGCTTCTTCCTTTTCTTTCTTCTCCTTTATTGGCGATAACATGTTAGTTCTACCATTCTTATACAGAGTATAAGTATTTTTTCACCCATCATGAATAACATTCCTATCAAACTACCATGGTCTCCCCAACAAAATATGACAAACATCCATGGGAATCACATCACACAGAATCTCATCTTTATAGCATCCTATTTTAAATTCAACTTTGCACTGTTGACTTACCATTACTTGATGTCCTTTTTGCAACCATGATACTTTGTATGGACTTGGGTGTGCAGTTGTCTCTAGATCCAACTTCTCCATCATCTCTGTTGATACTAAATTATCAGTACTCCCACTATCTATAATGATCTTACAAACTTTATCCTTTGTCTTACAAGTAGTATTGAACAACCTCATTCGCTGAACTGAATCTTCTATTTCTTTTTTTGTCTTTAGAAGAACTTTCCTCATCATAAGATTTTGTCCTCCTTCTACTGCCTCTACTTCCACATTCTTCTGGGCTTCAAAAATGTGTTCTTCTCCTCCTCCTCCTCTCTTCCTCTTGGGACATTCCCAAGACATATGTCTTTCTTTTCCACATGCATAACATTTAACTCCACCTCCTCTACTTCTTCCTCTTCCTCGAGGAAAATAATTTCTTCCACCAAACGGTCTTCTTTGGAAACTTCCTCCTCTTTCAAAACAACCATATGATTTCTCATTCTCATCCTTAGCTTTTGGTGCCTTATCATAGACAACTCCCTTACCTCTGTTTAAGCCTCTACTTCTGTTCCGCTGACTTTGGTTTCTAGCCAACTTTTCTTCTGCCTTCAGTGCAATCTAATAATCATCTTCTACTGTCCTCATAGTCATGATGCTGATTTCATCATGAATTTCATAACTCAAACCATTTATATACTTGACAAATTTTTCATCATCCTTCTCCCTTTTCCCAGTCCTAATATTCAACCTATAAAATTCTTTTGTATACTCTTTCACTATCATACCTCTCTGTCTCAGGTTCTACAATTTTCTAAAAAAATCTATCTGATAATCCCTAGGTATGAATTTATCCTTCAGTTTGGCTACCATCCTATCCCAATTCTTTATCTTCTGTTTTCCTTTGATCCTCCTTTCTTCCTGCAATTCATCCCACCACAGTGTTGCATGTCCCTTTAGTCTGGTGACAACATGTCTCACCTTCCTTCCTTCCTCAACTTCTTCATAGTCAAAATACTTATCCAGGGACCTTATCCAGTCCAATAACTCTTCGACATCCAAGTTACCTTCATACATTGGGACGTCTATCTTTTCTCTGGCTCCCAACTTCATAACAACCTTCAAGAAGCATTCATTTCCCACATCATTCCTTGTAGCTTCTTCAACCTCTATTTCTTCACCTTTTACATCACTGACACCTTCAACGACAGGTTTTCTCCTTTGCATTTCTTCCATTTCTTCCAACCTTGCATGAAGTTCTCTCACTTCTCTCCCTACAA
>JASDQU010376366.1:0-10620 GCA_032191745.1 Picea mariana | reverse complement strand
ATTTTTTTCTTTTTATTTATTTATTTTTCAATGTAAATTTAAGAAAATAAAAGTTAGTAAATAAATTTTAAAGTGACCATTTTTAAAGTTAGTAAATAAATTTTAAAGTGACCATTTTGTATCCAATATTGGGTGTTTTTTTTGCATAGGGATCTATTGTCAAAACAACGGTTTCAATTAGGTCATAATGAGCCATAATTTTAACATTTAGAAAAACTTTTTGCTTTATTAGAGTCATTTTTTTATTTAGGTGTTAATTTTAAGGTTTGAAGGCCGTGGTTGAAAAATGTTGTAATTTTGACCCATGCAAAAATATGAGTTTGGGTTTGAGGGTTTTGCCTCTATTTTACAAGTTAATGGTGGATTTGTTTTAGGGTTTTACATCAACCAATATGGCTAGTTCAACCAAGCAAGGGGCGCATATTTTTGCACCATGGGTGCATGTCCAAAGGAGTTTTCACCTCCCTTGTTATGCAAGTTTGTGATTTTCTTCAACTTGCACAATATTCTTTCTTGTTTTTTTGGAGCACTAGTGCTCCCAGTTTGTTTGGGAGCACTAGTGCTCCATTTTTGTCTTGGAGCTCTAGAACTACTTCTTTGGTCTGAGAGCATCTATTTTCCACTTTGGACATATTACCTCTAGTGGATGAGCAGTTTCAAAGAGTTTTAATCAAATATTTTTCATGTAATGATGAGTGGTTTTGTATTTGTAAGAGATCCACTCATTAACCGGCTTGATTAATTTGAGAGTCATTGTGGTTTTTGTAGTTGCAAGATATCTACTAATTAACCGGCTTGATTAGTTTGATAGTCATTGTGGTTTTGTATGAGTGGTTTCACTACCATTACTATCTTATAAAAATTAACATTTCAATATTAGTTATTGTACATTTTTTTAATATTATTCTTCTATTTGTTTATAATGTCTTGTTTCATATGCTTCTAACTACAATATTTTATTTCAAATAGTTAAAATTATAATTCGATATAATTAAAATTAAAATTTCATATTCTACAAGCATTTTCAATTCTTTAATTGTAAATTAGAGATTCATTAATAAAGATGGATAGAACTAATACTTTAAGTATTAAAAATAAAATTTATGTCATCACTACATTTTATTGATAATGCATTTATTAAATTCAATCAATACCATAAAAATTAGTCAATACAAAACAAAGTCATGAAATGATTAGAAATATTAATAAATTTTTAAGTATAAATAATTTTTTGATAATAAACTAATAATTAGTTTATTATTTGATATCACCAGTGCTAAATTTTAGCACTAGAGTATTAGTTCTACTCTTTGATCTTGGAGCATCCATCAATGCTTTATTTTGGTGTGGGTGTTACTAATGATCCTAATAAGTATGGGTGCATTAGTGCTCCTATAAGCTATGAGAAAATTGATGTTCCTCTTAGTTGTATGGGCACACCAATGCACAATTTGATCTTAGTGCATCGATGCTCAAATGGTTTTGGAACACTGGCGAGTCAATGATTTTGGAGCAAAAGTGCTTTCTAATATATATCACATATTGATGCATATCCATAGGGGGGTAGGGTATGTATACCTCTGTAGACTTTAGCATTCAAATGCCTGTGTGAAGGGGGTCCCTTGTCTCACAAACAAAGGGACCCCTTGTCCCACAAACAAAGGGGTCTCATACACCAATTTGGTGTTTGGCTTGATTGTGACCTTAAAATTAGATTATTGTTTATTATTATTATTAAATAGGTGTTCCTATTATTCCTTACTATTTTAAGCACACCGAAAAAGAACCTATGTTAAAACCTCCAACCATCTTGTTGAGCGCTCAACACACCCTAATTTTTTTTTTGAAGTATCTTCTCTTTTGGGTACCACTTTTTTACTTTTTCTTCTTCTTTCTGAATCAAGTCCATTGTGTAGAGATTATTAAGTTTTGTCTCCATGTATTATCATCAATCACGTTCGAAATTGTTTTGAACCTCTCAAATTGAAACCTTTTCTCTAAAAAGAACTTGGCGTTTTAACTAAAAATTCATAGCTAAAATGATGACCCACACACCTATGATCGACGATCGATGAAATCCAAACAAGAAAATGACCACGTAGTAACATTAATCACCGATCCCTGATGCATCATAGACATAAGAAAAAAAACGAAGGAGATCCGCACCGATCATTTGCGTAGAAGTTTCAAGAAATTGTTGATATCCCATCGACGACAAATTTTTTTGAAAGGGTAAGACACTAATATGGGCCATACTGTACCTTTGATCACCGATTGTCAATTCATTTTTCAGAGTTAGGAAAACCCCAAAGTTTTAAATCGTGGAAATTTTTGCGTTGACACATCGTTGATGTATCTTCGACATCGACAAGTTTCGAGGGGGTAATATGGGAAAACTTGTTTCAACATCTCATCGATCGTCGATCCTTGATAATTTTTCAACATCGTCAGGGTAGGACCTGTTTGTTAAAACACTTATCTAACAAAAATCCCTTATTCTGAATAAAAACTTAAACAAAGAAGCCAATTTCAAATGCCACGTGTCTTTACTGCATAGGAATTTCATATGGCCTAGTTTCTTCCTGACTCACCTTAGGTTTCCCTGTGTCCTAGTCGCACATCCATATCAACATTTCCACATCAACGCTGTATGACATGGGTGGATTGACATCACAGTTTTTTCCAAGAGTTATCAACGAACATTGTCTAAAGAAAAGCGTTGACTCCTGATTTACCCGTTTAAATTAGCGGAATGATGGGATGTCTTCAACACAAAATAAGATCAGATTATGTCATTTAATAGTCCAATTAATGTTTCTCTCCACATATGTTTCTACCCCATGCATCGATCGACTAACGAGAATTTGAAGTCGTCGATGAACCACAATATAGCCCTTTCTCGTGCCCCCAACCTACGACTGCATTTAATCTTGAGCATAATGCAGATCTGGTGACAAATTTTGTAAAACCCCACTTACACCCCGAATTAAATAATTGATGTGACAAGGGAAGTATTCTCTATGATTAAATTACTAAGACAACTTCAAACCCCAACATTTTGTACATAAGTTTCTCATTTCCAGAGTAGTTGAAGAAGCAAAAAGAGCGTCTCAAGAGTGGCACTTGATTATCAGAATTTCCAAACCAAGTTAAGCTAGTGCGAAGACGAGGTTGTGTTAATTTTTATCAGTTCGGTGGTCACATTTTATTTATATATCAGTATCCTCTGTACAAGATAGTGTCTAACTCTTCTCTCCCTGTAGGAAAATGTCTCCAAGGAAGCCAACGACCAGGCGCTCGGGAAGGGCACCAAATTTGAAGGAAGCAGAGGTCAGTGAAGGATCTTCTCCCGACGCTGCGAGGAAGTTATAATTTTTTACTAAAGCGGAACCAGTCATTAGAACATCAACTAAGAAGGAATTTTCCCAGCCCCTGCATTTGGCGACACAGAGGTGAGCATTGGGTCAAAGATAATGCTCTCGCAGTGGGGAGATTTGTTCAACAGGATTAACTGGGAAGATTACCCAGAATTTATTCCCCACAATGACCTGGATATAAGGAAGCTCGACGATCAGGTTTTTCTAAACATCCGACGGTCATGCCTGCATATGGTATCCTACCGAACCCAGGTCTTTCCCTGTATTAAGACCCTGGGGTGGATAATCGATCATACAGATGCAATGAAGTGTCTGTTTAATGATGAGAATGGGGAATGCATCGGTGTTTTTCTCTCGAGAAAAGTCCAAAAATATTACAAGATTAGGGACCCAAAGGAGCGGTTAAACATGAATTTCGTAGTGAAATTCTATGCGTTCCACAACACTAGCCGATTGATGGCCTCTTGGTGGAAAGAAGACAAAAAATTCACAAACTGGAGAAACAACTGGTACAAGAAAACAAATCTGAGGGATCCATACATCTATTTGATGGATCTGATATGCCGATTATACGGAGAGAGGGATTGCGCTAAGTTTTCAGAGGCATGGATGGCCTTGACATACACTATGTCCATCTCCGGGAGTAGCTTCAACTAGGGAGAAATCATCTCTAAACAATTGAGCACCAACATATTACAGGCCCAGACACCTAAGGAGGGAGAAGCACCCTCTTTTCACATGGCGTTGTACCTGCTGGACGTAATCTGCACAAGGAACATTTTCACAGGCATGAATCTGAGCTGGCATGTCGCCGAGCTACCTGTACATGTCTACTTCAACTTTATATGGGACAACAGGTACACAAAATCTTATGCTCTTATCTGTGATGAATTCATAGCTCGGGTCTATTTTATTATTTTCAAGAAAGAATGTCCAAGACTATCGGTAGCAGCCAAGAAAATGATCTCAAAAGTAGGCCACTAGTACCTAGACCGACTTGTCATGGGAGAAATCTGTTACCAAACCATTCTGCAGGGTTATAATGCCACTTTGGTTAAGGACAAGAAGCAAGCATTCATACCCTATGGTTTCCATATGGGGTTTTACATGGTTAAGAATACAACACAAGCTAAAAAAGAGAGTTTGAGCCAGTTGGAATACATATTCCCCACAGGTCGATTTTGAAAACAAGACCCTAGAGGCCTAGTACTTCAACATGCATCACAAGTCTCTTCCTGCTGGCCATACGTACATGATAAATTCGAAGACGAAATCTTTACAGAATGTGCTCAGGACTGGGAGGAGGTGTTGCAGAGGAAAGCTAACCCAAATATGACCATATTTAAAGCAATGAGTATGGAAGAACAGGTCGAGACTATAGAATAGTCAGCTCAGGAAGCCCTCAAAGTCAGAGATGAAAGAAGAGCAATCGAAGCAACATAGGCGTAGAGAAGAGGAATGTTGTTACTAGAAGAATCTCAAAGAGTCATAGAAAGATTGCAATATGACCCCATGCTTGATCCTATGATAGAACCCTTAAGGGTCACCTCGATTGACACAAAAAATTCTGAAGGAGAGAAAATCAGCTCAGAAATAATTCTACTGGAGGGAACCACCGATCCAAAAAATCCCAGAGTTTTGTGACCACAAGCCAGATCAACGGTAATTATTCCATCCCAATAGGAGATTCAAAGAACATTAGGTGAAGCAAGTGTGCCTAACACCCTCTTTGATTTGATTACCATATATGATGATCAAGAGAGCTCAGAGGTCTCACTTATAACTCTGATACCAATCACAGAGGAGAAAGAAACAAGGGGAACATCTGCTCCAACTCCTGAAGCATCGATTCCAAAACCTCTACAGGGTGACCATGAGGCTGAGAGTACCCTAGACACTGAATTTCTCGACCTATCAGGGAATCCGAAAGACAACTCCAAGGATGAGCTAGGATATGGTGAACATGAAGAAGAATTGCATTAGCTAGAGATGGACACCTCAATAGACGATCACCAAGTTAGTATTGAGCATGTGACAGTGTCACCATTTAAGGTCAATACTCCACCAACTGACAAACACCAGTCAGAGGAAAATTCATTAGAACATACAAATGTTTCCTCTATCAAAGAAGTACAAGAGACGGTCCTAGAAAAAATATATACGACAGGTAGCTTGGGAAACACTCTGGCCTGCGGAGGCCAACAGATCCCTGAGCTCCTGGATGAGGTCGTCGATATAAAGGCGATTTCTTATGATAGAAAGAGGAAAGCCATAATGAGGAGGAAAACCAAGAAAAGGATGCTCACGCTAGATAACACAATTCTCATCACCACTGAAGAAAAGTTTCTCAGCACAGAAAATGCGAAGATAACTGAGCTAATCGGTGCAGGAATGGATATCAATGATGCC
Organism: Picea mariana; assembly: GCA_032191745.1. Classification (NCBI taxonomy): domain Eukaryota; kingdom Viridiplantae; phylum Streptophyta; class Pinopsida; order Pinales; family Pinaceae; genus Picea; species Picea mariana. Next base: position 4,834 of record JASDQU010376366.1, on the reverse strand, counting down.
ACGTTGGACTGAGAAAAATGAGACGAAAAGAAGATAGCATCCACAAAGAAGGAGCTGGATCATATGCACCATCTAGAGAAATATTATTAGGACTCAACACAAGCAATAATATTCCTGAAGAGTGAATTCCGAGAAGCATATGCACAATTCACGAGTGAGAGACATCTCTTCACTACATGCATAGTCGATCTTCAAGAAGACACTCTCATGGCACTAGAAACCTGTAAATACGTGGAGAGACGGTATGAAAAGGCATACTAGGTTGTAGAATGAATCGATTATATCAGTGCAGTACAGAAGGGTTGAGACATGAAGAATCATGGCATCTGAGTGTTGATGGACAACAACATCTCCCGAATCAGGAAGCCAGCCAAATACTGAGTCATTATGGCCCATGAACCTTAGGGAAAGATATAGGAAAGGTGGGCTGAGTGCGAGAAAATATGGGAGAAGATCAATCGGGATATGAAAGACATCGGTCATCCAGAGTTCGGCTCACCCGATGACTTTGTCGACTTGCATGACATAGTCCAATGACATGCATAACATGACTCAACATGGGAAGTGGAGATCACATAAGTGGCGAGCATGACACCAAGTCATGTTAGGAAGTTTATGGAACACCCGATCAAGGCTCGCACAAAACTGCAATGTTTAAGTGCCAAAGTGATCAAATATAGAGAACATGAAATAGAAATGAAGGAAATCCTTTCATCCCTGATGGATAAACAAAGATTTCTGTATGCTAACACATGTGAGGATATATTTTTCAAGTGGTCAAAGTACGAGAAGAATCATCCACTCTAGTAGAACCACTAGATGATCTCAAGAGAACAAAGAGATCAAGCGCCACATGTCACTCTTTTGTTTTACTTAACACAAACTTTTAGTAGCTATTTTAAGATAGTGATTCTTTATAAATAGGAGGATTGACCTTTTGGGAAAGGGAAAGGTCAATGGTTTTGGGAAAAGACCCTCTTTTTGAGAATTGTAAAGAACTATTTCTAAGCAACTTTAATTAAGAAGTTATATTTAGAACCAGAGACAAAATTTTGTTTTCATCAAAGGCGTTATGTGATTGGATTGAGGAGGAACTACTTCCATATTTTAATTCAGTAGTTGATGTTGTAACGAGTAAGAGTTTCTGAATCTATTGATAAGCTACCTTTTTCAATACGTTAACAGTTCTTTTGTTCTAAATGACGAAAAGCGAATTGCTGTGTTAATATGTGATTGATGGTAGAGCTAAGGAAACTATTTTTCTTTCACTTATCTTATTGCATGCACATTTTCTTTCCATAATTGTATCTCAGTCGGTGTTGAAATACCAACAAGTTAACGTATTATTACTAGACTTGTAATAGGTGTGAATATCGTTGTCTACACGCTAGAGCACACGGGTTATCACATGCTCAACATTCTTCAGTAGTTAATATTTCCCTCTATCAGTTGGTTTATACCATCATACCTTACTTCATTAGACTCAACTAGTAACAGAAAAAACAAAAAGAGAAACATTTAACCTGAAGGAGGAAATTTCATAGAAAGATATCATATCAATCATCAAGTAAATCCCATCGGTAAATCGGCTAGATCGAAAGATCTGGAGAACCATTCCACCTATCAAACACTGCAGAGTCTAATTGGGTCTCTAAGGCGGGTTTGGTTCCTACTGTTGAGTCAAAGGATCTCGGACCCCTCAACACATCCATAATGCTTAGTTATAGTACACATTCAGTAAACCTTGTTTTATCATTGGCAGAGTTTTTCGTAAATTTTTATTGAGAATTTTGTGCAATCTTGTAACACTAAAAACCTTTTCTAAAAAATTCACTAATTGGTATTTTTGTTATAGTGAACTAGCCTTATATAAACCTATAAATTATTTTCTTGTTAATAGTACATCGAGAACAACACCTAGGGAGATCAATCTTATGTACCAAGAAATTGGGTGGTACAACTAAGGGTAATGTTTATCCCCCTTAGTTGGTGCTATGAAAGATTCATTCGAGTATGATTATTGGAACTACTTAGGTATATCAAAAAGCTATAACATTGTTGATCTTTAAGACTATTCAAAGTCTTGGAGATAACATTACAAGGATAAATTCTTCTTTAATTTTAGAGAGGTGGTACTCATATTTTATAAATATAATACAAAAATACAGATAATTCTTGAGAAAGGACCATGCTTGTTCAAACATAAATATTCACAATGGTAACTATTATACACGGTCATTGTAAAAATGTAAAATGAAGAATCTCACCACACATAATTTCCATCATAACATAAAGTAAAGTAAGACATATCATTTGGCAAGATGAGATTTAAGGACCGCATATGCAGATAAATTAACATATTTCAATTAAAACTCATAAGGGATTTGATAGACACACACTTGAAATCTCATGCTTAAAACTCAAATTCTAAGAAAACACTACCTATGTTCCTTGAATGGTTCTCTGGGAACTTAAATATGAAAATGTTTAAAAAGAGTTTATAATATCTAGAAAATGAAATGTGTTCGTCTTAATGGACTAGGATGGGGCTCTCATGGACCATATAATATATGAAAATACCTAGAAGAAAAGAGAATATGTAGTTAGGAATCGACCTTTGATATTCACATATTATGAAAACAAAAGGTTTGATGACTATTAACTGAGAGGAATAAAAGAAGTTAAAAGCTTAATGAAATGGTTACTCTCCTTACTATGCTGGAAAAACCTCCCTCATTTGCTTGATGAAGTTTTCTTTATATATTTTTTAGATGGAGGTACCTTGACAGTTGTAAATACTTCTTGAGACTCAAGATTGACTATTCAGACCAAAGCATTCGATTGTTCGATATAATCTCACAATGGTGTGATTGCTAACTCGTGCTTGATATTGAGATGAAACAGATCATCCTCAATATCCTTTAATTCAAAACCTAACCGATGGATTATATTTTATTGATCTTCATTTTTGTTAACATAGTGGATTAACCACTTTTCAACTTCTTCTTGCAAAAATTCAGTTAGGTTGTTAAATTCATTGGCCCATGAAATTTTGAGAGCATCCAATTGTTCTTGCATTCAATCCTTTATAAGAAATATAATGTCTATTATTAAATGTGGACCCTCCAACCCCTTTTCTACATCAAGAATTTTGAAAAATAAGTCATTTCTTTTTTAATTAATGGCGTCACATTAATTAGAAATAATTTCTTATAAACATTTAAATCTTCTTGACTAGCATGCATATTTTTGTTTGAGTCGAACTTTTGATGGAGGATTTTTTTCCCTCCTGTGAGAATCACTCATAATTGATATATTCTAGCACTAAAAGTGATGACAAATTCCTTGTAGAAATATTCATCATTTTCTAAGTCTTTTTGAAGATATTCTTTAAGATTTAGAATCCTTGCAGAAATACTAGTTGAACTAGTTGATTCCTAGTCGCCAAGGATTAGAGTAACCCTTTTGTTTATGTTGTCTATAATATATTTACTGATGGTTGTTAGTAAACTTGAAGATCCTTTTATTTTTGAGCTTGATTCAGTTGCATCTTTAGACATATCAATCGGCCTAAGAGTAGATATCAATTCAACAAATAAGGGATTAAGAATAAAAGCATCTTCTAATTCCTTTTTTCTTTTCTTCGGAATTAAATTCTCCTTTTCTTGTTAACTAATGGAATACATATAAGCATCCCTCGTGGCTGGATGGAACTCTACAAATTTAGAGGGTTTTACCCCTACAATGTCTATTTTAGAGTTCCATTTCTCTACGACGTTTTTGTTCTTTAGGTTGACCATTTTGATTTGTAATTTTTTGGAACTTTGATTAAACGAAACATGATGCAAAGTAATAGCTTCTTCTTCAAAAAAATTTGGATCATCACAAGACAACTCATAAACTATTGTTATGCTTTCAATTAACTGTTTTTCTACTCAACCAGACACTCCAACAATAATATCAACCTCGATTTCTTTAGAACTGATTTCACATTCTTGAACCCCTTGGTTTTCTTTTTCAACAATATCCCTTTTCCTTTTTGAGCTTCTTGTGCCCACAAAAAATCCACCTTATTTTTGAAGAAAATGAAGGGGGGGCCTATTAAACTTTGAAACTACTTACCTTTTTACTCTATTTTTAAGACTTGGCTTGAGGTTATATGATTGTATAGTTTACTATTTTGTTTTGATGATTATTTTTGTATTTCTCATTTTCCTCTAGTTTTGTTTGTTTTGGTGTTGGATTGGATATGTAAGTTTTGATCTTCTTCTCTTTTGACTTCATTTCTTTATTACATTTATGATGTGTTATGGTTGATAATATGCTTACTCAAACTCCATTGTAAAACACACATACACACTAGTTCATCTTGACGAGTTAGAAATCATAAATTTTGCTTCACTCAATTTCATAATTTCTCAATTTTGAGGTCGCCATCATATTCTACTCATCCAGAGATTTCTGACAATATAATTTTTTTCTCATTTTGAGTTTGGAACACAAATTTATGGCCCTCTGAAGTTTTGTAATATCGATGTGTTTTTGGTGACGTGACATATGACATGTTACCTAGATCCACATGTGTAACATCCCGCTCTGGCGCACTTACCAAACTTATTCTTTGAGGACACTTGCTCGCAAGTGATCTGGATTTTTATGATGATAACACTTTTTCCTTCATTATGATGCGTTAAGTTATAGAACATGATGTTTTACTACTTTGATGAAGATAGGTGCTGCTGACTCAGTTTCATTGAGTGTGCAGGGTTTCGGACCTTGAGGATGCAGAGGCATCGGTGAAACTCCCTTGGACTCTGGATTGAGTCAGGGAGTG
>JASDQU010376364.1:0-11366 GCA_032191745.1 Picea mariana | reverse complement strand
AAACCAACATATATTATATTCATACATTATGTTACATTGTTTACAATACAATATACATATAGGAGCCAGCGGCATCCAAAACCCTAACCCAATGACCTGGATTAGTCCAAAACCCTAATTCTTTAATCGGAAATAGAAAACCATCGGCAAAAAACCATGTGCCGAAAAACCACCTAATATCATGTGGTCCCGGAAATATGTCGTCCCGAAAATATGTCGGCCCGGCAGAAATATGTTGGCCCGGAAAAAAATATTTTCGGGGGAGCTTCCCCCGAACCCCTGCGCGTCCGGCGCAGACGCTCAAACACTCTGTCTCATGCAAAGAATATAACACATATCGTGACCATCAGATTTCCTAACTACAAATGCATACTAAAGAAACACACTTTTACCTAACGATACATTAGACCAAGTAGATCTTAACTAACTCCTAAGTGTCTAAATATCCTAACATCCCCCCTTAAGAACAACTTGGGATATGATTGAAGGATTTACAATAGGAGAAGAAAGGAGGCATTAGAGCCTATCCCCCCTTAATGACAACATCCTGAACTCCTAACATAGATCGAATTTTGGAAAACTTTGCTTCTATAAGAGACTTTGTGGAAATTTCTGCAACTTGATCTTCTATAGGTAAAACGATCACTTCAATAACTTGATCATGAATGAGCCTTTTGATGAAGTGCATGTGTAGCTCGATATTCTTTCTGCGCTGATGTTGAATCGGGTCTTTGGAAATCTTGATGGCACTTTGATTGTCACACCAAAGTCTAGTCGGATGTTGCTACTGGAATCCAAACTCTGAAATTATCTATCGAAGCCACAAGGCTTCCTGACTAGCATTTATCGTTGCTCGGTACTCTGCTTCTGCTGAGGAAAGTGCGATAGCTTGTTGTTTCTTACAAGCCCAAGTGACAGGTCCTAAACCAAGGCTAAAAACATAAGCTGCAGTAGACTTCTGATCATCAGGGTTGCCGGCCCAATATGAATCAATGAAACCAACCAATAAGGGAGTCCCCCCTGAACTGTAATGTATATTGAACTGAACTGTACCACAGACATAGTGAAGTATTTTTTTATCTGCTTTCCAATGGCTTTCATGGGATGTTTTTATATACCGGNAAATTTCGGGGGCGCTGCCCCCGAACCCCCACGCGGGGGGCTCCACCCCCCTGCGTGCCCGACGCAGATGCTCAGACACTACTACTCGTGCAAAGAATATAACACATACCCAACACTTATCTCCCCCATTTTTCTCCTATGTCTCCCACCACTCTCTCTCTCCCCCACAACAACAATATAGATAAGTTCAAATTTCAATAGAAAATAATATTAAGCGTACTTTGTAATTACAAAGATAACCTTTTGATATGTGTGTGTGTGTGTGTGTGTGTGTGTGTGAATTGGGTTTAGCCAGAGTGGTTTGTGTTGAGGGGTGTTTTCCCCCCCACCCTGGTTAAATTCCCGCAAGTGACATGTTGAGCTCTTAAATGAGAAAGATATTGAAAAAGCCTCGACTTTCTACAACATTAGGTTTACCCCAGGTAACATCCTTGAAATGAGGGGAAGTACCCGATGGGTTTCCCCAAGATCTATTCCAAGTAATATATATATATATATATATAACCATTGAGCCACGTTTTCTTTGGAGGAATTTCAAAGTGTTAAATATAGAAATATAAACTTTATACACAATCACAAAATCAAATTTGTTAATGATTACAAATCATAATGTTTTTCAAAGTATGACCTACTGATTACAAATCATAATGTTTTTCAAAGTAATACAGTCTTAGTGAGTATCATAATTATTAACTAATTAATAATGAAGAACCGTCATTCGGGTTTAATGACAATATTCATAATTTGATTGATACAACTATCAATTCAAGCAAATTGTGTGATAATTCTCACATGAAGAGTATCAACTTTTACTTTGGAAATCCAATGAAGGACTAAAACTATAGATTTTCTCGTGGAAAATATTATATTTAATGGTCATTATGTCGATCATTTGTATATGAAAGATAATTATATATTAGTTAAGAATCATGACTATTACACCTGTCTAATGGCGACGTAAGGCTCAAATTACCAGAGAAATGAGAATAATTCGAAGAGTGAGAATACTTCTGCAACTCTTGCTAGGCTTACAAATTATGCATTTGTTGTCCCTACAGTATCAATTCATTCAAAAATCTCAGTAGATACATTTTCTGAAGTTCCTACTCGTTCAGTTAAGAGTGCTCCTTAAGCAAGGGAGAAAAAGTTTAAAATTCATGCAAGGAATGGAAAACCCATGTTGGACTTTCAGCTTATGGTTGAGAACAAACTGAACATAGTTATGAATGATTTAATCGATATTAAACATGAAATTTGTGTTCTCAAATGTCCCAGATGCCAAGTTGAGTAGAATAATGGAGTTGGCGGCATTAGTTCATCTACCTCTAGGCATAACGTCTACATTACCGAAGATGAGGAAATGGGTGATGCCTAAATAGACTCATATCATTGTATGTTAGTTCTATTAAGTATTGTGTCCGAGGATGTGATTAAGAGATCTTTTGTAATTTCGATAATTCTAGGATTTTATCCTAATACTTTGTTTATCTCATTTTTAATATAAATGACTTACGAACTCCCTTTAATGAATCATCTCTTATTTGACCAATGAGTTTTATGTTTATCTAAAGGATATTTACAAGAAATATTCATTTGAAAGATATATTAGCAAGATATTTTTTTATAATTTCTTTGTTTCAGTGTACTTAAGCCAATGTGGAATTTAATATTTCCACTCATATAGATTTTATACTATGCTCAATTTTTGTAACAAATTTTAAATTATGTTGAGCAAAAAGAATTTCTAATAAGAATAAACACTTGTTATTTAAAGAAAAATAGAAAACAATTGTTAACCTTTATGTACATCAGGTAGGTTTCTGTCTGAATGATCCAAGTCAATATTTGTGGCCACCTACTTATTCCAACTGGCTCCTCTTGACAGTTTTTAGTTCAACACGTTCTTCTGTAATTCTCTATAATTATGGGTTCTACACTTTCGGGGATGTCTAAATCCCTACATAGCTTCCAGGTGGATATTGGTGGCCGCCCACCTAATCCAACTGGCTTAGTTTGGAATTTTTCATGTCAGTACATCTTTATGTACTTCCAAGGCCGTTTTGTGGCCCTAAACATGGTTTTTTGGCTTGCCACAGTCAAACTGTAAATGAAGTCAACGTTTGATGGCATAATGTGTAGTTTGTGAAAAGATCTTTCCTACAGGCTATCACATGCCGAAAATGGAGGTCGTATGCAAAAGTTACGACCCCAACAAGTTGAGGTACCAACTTACCCATTGGGGCCCACATAACTTTTGGTGTTTCATCTCCTAGGGTTAGGTTTTTGGATGTTTAGGGTTTTGGAATTCATGATTAATGTGAAAAAGGCCTATGGAGCCTCATTGTAATCATTCTTCTAAGACAGATGTGCATAGCAGCCACATCTCTTCTCAGAGATAACTACCACCATTCGAGCAAGTTGTTTTCAATTCTACATTTTTACAGTTTCAGCCTATTGTATTTATTCAATAGAAGTTATTGTTCACTAGATATTTGTTTTTTCTCTTTGTATCTATGTGTTATTGTATTCATTATGTTATTCTTTTCGTTTCTCTCCTAAATCTGAATAAGTGGTATCAAAGTGCTCTGCTCTTCATTTATTTTTCTTCATGCATGTCCCCGACAAGATCTGGGTACAAGAAGTTGGGACTCGAACCAGTCGAGACTTTGCAAGATCGGCCATGCCGAGCCTGACAAGAACCCATGGGAGACGAGAAGAAATATGATGAAGCAGGAAATCCTTTTAAAAAATTTCTCAAGGAATCCCTTGCACGACAAAGGAATGAAATGATGGACAACTTTGCACAGATCCTTCGGCGGTTGCCCACAAGAGACGCATATTCATCAAGCGGCCATGCAACCCCCTTCAAGGTAAAAGTAAATTTTGATATTCCATTATTTGAAGGACTAAGAGATGTGGATGTTGTAGATAAATGGTTGAATGTTACGAGGAAAATCACTCTATGGCATGGGGTAAATCACAACAGACAGAAATGACTGCAGAAATCAACTCTAATCTCAAGTATGCTATATAAACAAATATGTTAACAAGACAAGATAAAGGGCCTACCTTATCCAGACGTTTGATGAAGTCCACCCTTGATCACTTAACTCAAATCTATACACCTTCAACTTGTCCTTAACAACCAAGATATGCAAGCATATGGTGATAATATATAAAGTTAGCACATATAATAGCATAACCCATCAATATTCATAACAAATACACCCATGGAATAACAATTCAAATATTTGTGAGACATTGATTGGATGAGAAAAGAGTGTTTCTATTAAAATGTAATCAACAGAAGTGTATGAATGACAAACTTATGTGTTGGCACGTTCAGAACCGAGAAACTAAGTCCCTTCCATCTGGGCCTCCACCACTTAAATCTTCCACCAAAGGCAAGCTCATATAAGAGAGACAATGAGGTTCTCCATCAAATAGAGAAGAGCTTGGGGGCTGAAAAATGTGTTCAGACTTAAAAGGAGAAAGGGATTCAGACTCAATATGAAGTGAGTAATTTTTCCAGAGTAACTTTTCTCTCAAAGTTGAATTCTTCTCCTCTTCTCCATACATTGGATATGGCCCATTTAAAGCCTTCAAATGGAACTGAAGGGTTGATTTGGAGCATTTTTAGTATATCAAAGGTCAAGGATCATGGATCATGTGACGTGACATGGCAACCTGACACCATTTTTTAATTTTGGGCACAAAACCCGATGTACGTGGGTTGTAATGGTGCAACCTGTGTATACGCATGTTGTATAGTTGTTAGGGCCAGTATATGTGGAAAAATGCATTTTTTAGATCTGGGAACTGCAAAAAGGGACTTCAAGTTTGCATAGGGAAATGGAAAATGCCTTCTAATCAAGTTTCATGGGGTGAGGCAAATCCTTCTATAACACTGAATTTTCTCGAAGGGTATTTTTCGGTCCACAATTTTTCCGACAGGGAAAAATTTACTTTTGCACACCTCAAGGTTGTCCCCCATGTTAAGGACTGGTGGGATACTTACTCGGAGCAAAGGGCCATAGAGGAATCTGAAATATTTGTAGTCCCCCCACATGGGATTCCTTCAGGGATGTCGTTAAAGAAAAATACTACCCTGTTGGAAGCTACAAGGACCTGTACACAAGATGGACCATGCTGTGTCAGGAAAGGGACTAGACAATACCATATTTCACCAATATTTTTCATACCCTGTGCACCAAATTGGGTATCAAAGACTCTGAACGACATATGGTGCTCAAATATCATGGCTTTCTGTACATTCAGACAGAAATGGATTTTTTGGACATCGCATCATTAGGTGCAGCTTATAGATATGTTGTCAATATCGAGAAAAAATTTAAGTAGAAGAGGTGAGAGTTTCGATCTGCAAACTCCTTGGAGTCGAAGCAGGGAAAAGACAATCCCAACCCACAAAACAAGGGACAGAGCAAAGATAGTCACTATCAGGACAACTAGTCCAAACCGCAACCCAAGAAGGGTAATGAGAAGTCAAAGAAGGACATGGGAAAATGGTGTGAATACCATAAAATACCTTGGCACAACACCGAATAATGTCACTCCAAGAAGTCACTCGTGACCGAGCTAAAAGCTTCCAAGTCAGAGGCAGATTCTAACTCTGAATCAAATCCAGAAAGTGATAAGAAGATCATCGATGTCGAACCCAGTGCCACTGTCGTTACCACCAAAGTATAACCAAGCGAACCAAAAGAACCAGAGGAATGGGAATGCCTCTTTCACTCACAGATGTGGGTAAAGGGGACTCCGTTGCATTTCATTTTCGATAGAGGCAATCAGAAGAACTTGATTTCAGCATAGGTTGTCAAGCAGTTGGACCTATTGATAACAATGCACCCACAACCCTACACTATCGGATAGCTTCGCCAAGGATGAGATCTTCGTTTCATCCAACAATGTTGTCTTCCCGACAGCATTAAGCCCTACAAAGATGAGCTATTGTGTTATATTTCTCCCCTTTAAGTTTGTGATGTTCTTTTAGGCTATCCATATTTGTGGAAGCGACATGTTGTGTATGAGTCTAGACCCCACAGTGTTATTATTACTTTGGGTAGACATTTGTAAAGGATACAAAGGTAGTGTCACCTACCGCTATGTTGATATCAATTCCTGATTCCAAGATTTCCCTCCCCTTTCTATTTTCTCAACTTATTTTTTTTCCATTTATTTTCCCTCTTCTATACCTACCTGCATTCCCCTTTTCTTTTCTCCCTTCTCTTTTCCCTTTCTAGTTACTATACTTAGTCGTTTTTCAAAAAAATGGTGGGTTCGTGGGTGGGCGAACTCACAGGGCTTCACCTCCATCCATGTTCCCATATCATGAGTTTGACTGACTGCTTTGTTATAATATACTTAACCATTCTCGCAACCACGGGTTCACGTGTTCAAGTTTTTATCTTCCAAGTTCCGCAATATCCATTTTGCACCTAAAGACCCATGATCTAAATTATGACCATCGGACTTGTCACAGATACCGAGCCCCTAAGAATTTCATTTCTCCTATGTCCAATTTTGACCGACTGCTATGCAATGCTTATCCTACTTTCTATCGATCGCAACCGCAGGTTCGCAGGCTCCCGGTTTAGCGGGTTCACAAAAAAACCCAAATTCAAATTTCTCTCATCTGTCCCTGCCATATTTGTTATTTTCCCAATACGCATTTAGTATGGTTTAATGTTAATAACTGATCATGCAGGATCTGTAAATATCGTCATTAATAAGCGAAGGGCTCGAGGAGATTTTTCATTAAATTGCATTAAAGAACGATTTGCCAAGGGTTATATTATTGTTATCTCTCTGAAAGGTTTCATTACAAGTTATTATTCAGTCGAAAGAACACTCTCATCAATTTATGGAAGCAGCAGCCAGACAACAGTTCTATGGTGATACTTTGAACATATTTGGTTGAGAAGAATAGAACTTCCAGTGGTCCAAAGCATACTTGTATTACTCATCGCCTCCTACACATAAAGATATAATTTGGACTTCCATAATTGCTCACACATGGTGTCTCCCTGAGGTATTCAACTACAAGGAATTGGTTGCATGGTACATTGAAAAATACATATCATGTCAGTGAATCATACAACTCTTGTATTGTTCCCCCGTATCTCTTTCACCGCAATTGTTTTGTAAGATGTTGAAGCTCCCTAAGCCAACACTTACCTTTAAGGGAGAGGATTGTAGAGATTTTCTGGAAAAAAAACATGACAATGGCCTGGAACTCTTGCCAGAGTATTTGGAGAATCTCGTGGCTGTCCAAGAGGACATAACCATGATACAGGTCGACTTGTTCAAAAACCCCTTTCGGGAAATCACTTGGTTATTTACCAAGCTGACAGGACAAGAAAGCATCACCACCATTTCCCACATGACTCTTTATAATTTATATTTTACAGTTAAAGAGCAATTTATTTTCAATTAGGGAAATTTGATTTCCATTGGAATCTCCTCCCAACTGTCACATTACAAAAGAGACAAGAAATTATTTATGGCTTCTTATTTGGTATTTGTGATAGCATATTGATGTCAGATTCCGAAATTGACTATCTGTAAGAGAGTGAATTGTGAAGTTGATCCAGTCACCTTCTTGTATCAGGCATTGTGGAGACACAAGAATTCTTTGCATTTTTACGAGGTTTAAAATGATTTTGTTTCAGTATTTAAGGGACTATTGTTTGGTAAAAATACCCCCAGGATATAAGACCATGCAAATAAATTCTTGGAGAAAAATGGGACATTAGAGAAAATGGAAAATCACAGTGTTATCAGGATCTTTTGTTCCAAGGAGAATCCCTCTTTTCTTCCATACCATGTATCTGATAAATTGTTTATCACGGAAGTAGAAAGGCAATATAATTTATGGCTGCAATTTTTCCACGAGAAATGGAAAAAGCAATGCATACCCTTGCCTTGGAAATTGTAAACAAAATTGATGAGTTTGTGAATCACTTCCACAATGTAAATATGAAGTATGATGAAAGAATAAAGGGGTTTGAACCTAACAGAATTTTCATGGAACATATGCTATTAGTAGGATTTAGCAATGCATTCATTCATACTATTTTGAGTGAAGAAGAAGATAACAAATTAGGCGCTCCTGCTCACAATGTTGGTGACTTGGAAATAGTACTTAGTACTAATGAGTTTTACCAGCAGAAAGGAAAGGGTCCCAGCAAGAAGAGTGCCCAGTCTCCAGTTGTTACCCCTAAAACTACCACATCTCGAAGAAATGCTCCAATGGCCCACCCAACTAGGAAAGTTACCAACAATAGTTCAAGAGTCAAAGGAGAAAAGAATCCCCCTCCTAGAAAAATCGATAGCTCACACAAGCTTCTTCTAAGAAAGAAGAGGAAGAACGTTGTGCAAGAGTGATCTATATTTAGGAGAATAATCAACTGATTAACAGACTAAATAAAATAAAAACAGAGATAGGAAGAATAACACAAATATCCAGTGAACAATATCTTTTATTAAATAATGAAATAGGCTGAAAATGTAAAACTGCAAAATCGAAACTTGCTCGAATGGTGGTAGTTATCTCTGAGAAGAGATGTGGCTGATACACACATTCGTCTTAGCAGAATGGATTACAGTGAGGCTCCATATGCCCTTTTCATATTACTCATGAATGTCAAAACCCTATACATCCAAAAACCTAACCCTAGAAGGTGAAACGCCAAAATTCAAGTGGGCCCTATGGGTTGGCGTAATTTGGTACCTCAACTTCCTAGGGCTATAACTTTTGCAGAATGGATTACAGTGAGGCTCCATATGCCCTTTTCATATTACTCATGAATGTCAAAACCCTATACATCCAAAAACCTAACCCTAGAAGGTGAAATGCCAAAATTCATGTGGGCCCTATGGGTTGGCGTAATTTGGTACCTCAACTTCCTAGGGCTATAACTTTTGCATATGACCTATGTTTTAGGTGCGTGATAGCCCGTTGCAAAGGTATTTCAAATATCTACAAATTCCTCTATCAAACTCTGACTTCGTTTATAGCCTGACTGTGGAGAGTCAAAAAACCAACATTTAGGGACCCAAAAAATCCTTGGAAGTACAGCAAGATGTGTTGACATGAAAACATACAAAATAAGCCAGTTGGATTAGGTGAGAGGCCACCTGTATCCACCTGGAGAATGTGTGAAGATTCAGACAACCCCAGAAGTGTATAACTCACAATTATAAAGCATTAGATAAAGATGTGTTGAATCAAAAATAGACACGAGGAGCCAGTTGGAATAGGTGGGTGGCCACCAATATCCACCTGGATCAATCCTCCCCCCTTAGGAAAAAATGGTCTCCATTGCGTTGAGTTCCCCCATTAGGTGAGGAAAATTCTGTTGGATTTGGCCCTGGGTGAGCCACTTGCCTTGGTGTAGGATTTGCCTTGCCTTGATAACTTGATAAAGTTGGATCCCCTGCTGGTGAGTTCCCTTGACCTATGTGTCCACTATCTGATCGGTGGATGTTTGTTCCATGTAGTCAGGGTTGAGCTTTGTTGGTGTCAATTGTTTGGCGATCTCATAGGTGTCCAATAATGGTGGAAAATATGGCTGAAGGAGGTCCACATTAAATATTGACTGCATACCAAGGAAGGGTGGAGTGTTGAGCTCAAAATCATTACTACCCACATCCTTGGTGATAGTGTAAGGCCCATAACGAAGTGGGAAAATCATTCAATGGGGCCCAGTGAGATTCTCCTTCTGCAAATGTAACCAGACTTTGTTGCCAACCTAAAACGGGTGTGGTACCCTGTGTTTATCATGGCGTTGCTTGTACTTAGCATTGGATTTCTATAAAATCTCCTGGACCTATTGGCGGATGTGTTGAATCCGCTCAATAAATCTAGTGGATTTTTCGATCGCAGACTGATGAGGGGAATATTTTGTCTCTGTAGTGGCAAGAGGAAGTGAAACATCAATGGGTTCCAAGGGTTGGAATCCCAAACCCACCTGAAATGGGATATCGTTGGTGGAACTATGGAGAGACCTTTTGTAATTGTGTTGGACATATGGGATCCTCTCGTCCCATGTACAGGGATTCTTAGAATTGTACATGTGCAGGATGTGCACAATCATTTGATTGATGACCTCGGTTTGGCCATCGGTTTGGGGGTGGAAAGAAGTGGATTTTGTGAGCTTGGTGTCCAACAGAGACCATAGACTCGACTAAAAGGTGTTGAGGAACCTGCTTTCTCAGTTGGAGATGATGGTCTGTGGTCTCCCAAAGTGAACCCAAACTCTTTCAAAGAAGATCTTGGCAATATCTATCGCTATGACATTCTTCTTACAGGCTTCTTGGGAATAGAAAGAGGGGTGTATAAGCCTTGCTTCTTGATGGTTGGCTTGGGGATGGTGTGGCCAGTGAAAGATCTGATATACTAGCTGATGTCTTGTCGAATTTTTGGCCAATAAAAATGTTTCTGAAGAACGGCCACAGATTTCTCTAAGCCAAAAATTCTTGCCACCCGACTATAGTGGGCTTCCCAAATCATCTTTGCACGCTCCCTTATAGAAACACAGAGATGGCCCAAGTGGCATTAGATTCCATCCTGAATGTGAAAATCAGTGACAACGGTGCATGTACCCAAGAGCTGATATGTGGTGGTGAAGTCTGAATCTTGTTGGTAAATTTGGGGCCACTCCGATGTTTCATGTCCACAAGAATGGAGCACAGTGGTGAGTGCAGCCACAGGAGGCCGACTGAGGCAGCCAGTGACATGATTGGAGATACATGTCTTATACTTGATGTTGAGATGGAACTGTTGCAGGTAGGTGAACCACTTCTGATGGCGGTCTTTCTGCAACTTCCCCTGTGTCTGTATGAACTACAAAGGCTTGTGATTAGTGTGTATGAACGTATCTTTCCCCATAATGTAATTTTTCCATTAACGGAAGGATTGTATAATGGAATACATTTCCTTGTCATATGTGGGGTATTTCCGAACAGTATCAGAGAGTGTCTCACTATGTTATGCCATTATATGCCCGTGTTGAGTGAGAACTACACCCACATCATAGTCATATGCATCAGTATCAATATTGAATGGTTGTTGTAGATCAGGCAAGGAGAATAATGGAGCCGAGTACAAACAATGCTTCAAATCATTGAATGATCGGTGCTTCTCCTTTCCCCACACAAACTTTTCCCTACCACCGCCCTTGGTCACCTAGCTGAGGGCCCATGCAATATTGTAGAATCCCAAC
>JASDQU010376356.1:0-11366 GCA_032191745.1 Picea mariana | reverse complement strand
TCTTAATGGTTTAATGAAGTTTCAATTATGTGTGTTTGGTGCTTTGAATTTTCTTCCATTTAAACCATTATGCACATTCATAACTTTGTGTGTCATTACATTAAGTGGTATTAGTCTAGGTTGAATGTATGTGAGATTGTGTGATAAAGAATATACATTGTGATAATAGAGAAATAAATTGTAGAGAAGAGGACTTTGTACTCTTAATTGTAGTATGGTGGGAGAGAGAAAGAGATTAATATCAACTAGATTATTGGATGGTGAAGAAAGATCCCTAGATCCATTGGATCCATACATTATCAATGTCTTAGATGGGTTTCCACGATGCAATAAACATGGACATTACATCTCTAAGGGTATGATTAGATGGTGTTAAAGGTGAAGAACTTAGGGATGGACCATAGTATTTGCATATCGTAACTGATGAGTTGGTCTAGAAGATGACCCACGTTGTTTTCTTTTTCTTCCATTTTTAACTTTAGATGCAACTTGATCATTTCCATGAAATTTGTTTGACATATGCCCATAAACTAAATTAGAAATAATTCCATCACAATCCTCATCTTCCAACAACATAATTGTGCAAATTAAATCATCCTTAGAGATGGTGGATATAATCTAACCATTGAAGTTTTGAATAAGAGTTGTGGTATTTGGAATGACAATGAGGGGGCACATATGTTTATCTTTGAGAGGGAATATCTAAGGTAGGGAGTTTGGTTTTGGTTTTCTTGTATCATAAATTTTTGCAAGGCACTTATGTATAGGCCCTTTCCTTACAACATATATTTTGGAGAGACTTTTAGCTTGAGAATGGGAAGATGAATTAAAATAATAAGGGTGTCCATCATTAGTGAGGGCATATGAATTTCTACATACATCCGATTAGAAAAAATGAGCATTTCGGTAGAGTGTACCCATAATTAAATCTACATAGTCAAGAGGGGATACAACACAAACCACTATATTGTGGAAAAGTGAGCCAATAGAAAATGTGACAACATAGGTCTGTGACACTAACAAGGAGTTAGCAATGTCTATGACCCATCCCAAAAAATATGATTGTGGGTGAGGTGTGATAGCGGAGGGCCAATGATTTCACAAGAGCATATGATTCCAAATTCTTTTGACTCATATTTTCTAGGAGCAAATTAACCATTCAATCTCTCACTTGATAATTGTGACTAAATAGGGACCCTTGCTCAAAAAAGAGTGTAATGGCACACCATAAGGATGAGGTGATGATCATATGTAGTAGGGTTTTCCACCTCAATTGGTGCTAGAGGATTTGTAGTAGGAGTAGTTGGATGGGGATTAGTGAAAAAGGTCTTAACATCATGTGAATGGTTTAGGGAATGAAAATTCTTAATGTTGTGTGAAGTGGTCTTATGAAAACTATAGTATTGTATAGTTGTGGGTGGAGATACAAAATGGATAGATGACATTGTGGAGGGGGTTAGTTGGAAGGAAACTATAATGTCCCCCACCTCTTAGAGAGGTGATGAGGAGACTCAGTGGCCTGGGCACCCCCACTAGGTCATAGTCTCACACTGAGGGGAGAAGTCAACTAGGCTAAAGTTATATTTTTAAGTTGACTTAAGAAAGGAAAGGGATAAAAGGAGTAAAATATAACTCAACAGAAGAATAGAAGTTAACCCTGGGATTTAACCTAACTCAACAGAGAATTAGAGGGAAAAGTATAAGTAAGAGGCAGGGGCACACCTATTATTCATTCTGAATTGGGTATATTGCTTGTTATTTCTCTTGAGCATTCAATTTGGAGGTTTTGTTGTACAAACCCTTGTGAGCAACTCAGTGGTGAAATATCCACTCACCTTGTTCCACAGATTGGTCTCGGGGATGAAAGATTCCCCCACACCATTCTATTCTCAGCATATCTCCTTCTAGAGCTTCAGAAGATAGCACGATCGTACTATTTGGGAGTTTCCAGCAAGGGCGCACCATACCATTGAGAAGGGTTTGATCTAGCCAATCAGGAGGAGCGTTGGGCATTTCATCAGTTGGGTTTTAATTGCAGGTGCTCCATCATCATTTTGAGGGCTTCTTTGAGGAGTTATCATCACTCAATCTTCAACAATAGTTTGGGATGATTTGGAGGTTAGGAGGACGTCCCACTTTTCTGTATTTCTCATATCTAGAGAGATCTTCTTGAGATCTGGATATGAAACTTCTCCCACGAGATTCTCATAGCCTGATCTATATTCTTGGAGAGTTTCACATCATTTGGAGGTATATTTCTTCAAGGACGAGTTGTCTAGGGTTTCAGCCATTCAGGAGGGTGCAAATCCCTTGGAAGATTAAGCATTTGGAGAGGTTGGACTTGGACGTTGGGCTTGAGACTTCAGGAGGAGGATGCCACTACCCTAATCTATCATCTGACCGAGTTTGGGCTCATTTGGAGTCATCTTCCATTAGGGTTGAATTATTGAGGGCTTCAGTCTTCTCTTAGAGCATGGCTTTCTTCAGCTGGAGGGTTTGTATTCATATCTACTTGGTATTGGTATTCATTTCTTATCCAGCCTTTGGAGGCTTCTTTGTATTGATGGGAGCATTTTGTAGCAGCTCATACTTGTTGTCTACTAGAAGCATCTAAAGATTATTCCAGATCTGCTCTTTCTATTGTATATGATTTATGCTTCTATAATAAAGGTCAGATATTTTCTTGTCTTCTATATCTTGAGTATATTGTGATCTTCATGTGTTGGATGAATCTTGTATGAACATATTTAATATCTAGAAACTTCAATAAAACACCTCCACATCATACACAACCGAGATAGTTAGTGGTCTCAAGAAAAAAATTTGGCTTGGGATCATTACAGTGGTATCAGAGCTTCGATCCTCCAAACCTATGGAGGGATCGACACATGTAGAGGTACAATGGAATTGTCATGGGTCGGAG
Organism: Picea mariana; assembly: GCA_032191745.1. Classification (NCBI taxonomy): domain Eukaryota; kingdom Viridiplantae; phylum Streptophyta; class Pinopsida; order Pinales; family Pinaceae; genus Picea; species Picea mariana. The sequence goes on along the minus strand of JASDQU010376356.1, from coordinate 8,443 downwards.
GAAGAAAAACAACAGTGAAACAGAGGCCGAAATGGAAGGGTCAAGGGATGACCATGAGCCTCAAGGCTTGGCTTTCTTAGTAGCCAAACTTGGTAAGTTCCAGCAAAACATGAACCACACAGAAAGCACATTGGTCCAACACTTGGATGAGTACCAGGAAGCCAGCAGAAGGGGACAGGCCAAAATTTCTGAAACTTTGAAGAAGGTTGCCGAGAATCTGCAAAATATGAACGAGAACCAATCTTAGATAACTGACCTTCTAATGCAAGTAACCCATCGGGGGAAGGACCTTGATACGTATGGGAATAAGGAGGCTGGTGGTTCCGGTGGAACCCATGAGGAGATTAGATATAACCGGGAGAAAGCACCTGGATCCGAAGGAAGTCTAGGAGGAGGCACGTCCCATGGTCAAATGGGTAGCAGGGTCAATCCTAGGCCATACATGCCCGTTTTCATAGATGAATAGCTAGGCCGACACTCAGGTAGTAGAGCTAACCCAGACCGTACATGCCCACATTCACAGATGAGCAAGGGAAACATGAACATGTTGAATACTTTGTGGAACAATTGGCAAGGAGTACCAAGGAATACTACAGCTTGGATATGAGGGTTCAAAGACAGATGTCCCTAGATCAATATTTCCAACTCAGGTTCAGAAATCAGCCTAGGATGAACCATAGGGGCAGTTTTGAGTTTGAACGAAGGGCAGGAAAGATAGAGATTCCATACTTTGATGGTACGACCAAGATAACAGCACAATCATGGGTGCAAAAGCTGGATACTTACCTGCAGCTTAACCCCATGAGAGAGATGGAGGCCATCAAGTTTGCCACTATGTACTTGGATGGAAAGGCCCATGATTGGTGGTATCATGGGCTCACTACACTTGGACACAATCAGATTGTGTCCTATACAGAATTCACTCAAAGGCTCATTGATAGATTTGATCAAGGAGATCCTGAGTTACATTTCCGGGAGCTCACCCAACTCAAGCAAATAGGTATGACTGAGGCATACATTGATGAATTTCAGAGGTTGGCAGTGATGGTGCAAGATATGTCCCTAACCAGGCTCATGATGCTTTTCACAGAAGGGTTGATGGAACCCTTGAAGGGTTGGGTAAAGGCCTTCAAGCCTACCAACCTACAGGAGGCCATTTGGAAGACGAGGGATTTGGGTCCAGCTGCTAAACAAAAATTCATACCCATACCACCTCTTAACAATGGTGGAAGAGATCAAAGGCCTCCAATAAACCAGGGAGGACATGACCCTAAGGGTTATGACAAGGGTCGTGGCATAATAGATGACAACACTAGGAGAGAACTGAGAAGGAATCAACTCTGCTTCACATGCAAGGAACTATGGAATCCCTCACACAAGTGCATGGGACGTGGACAGGTGCACTACATTGAGGTCACTTCAGATAACGAAGAAGACGATGAGATTGGCCAAATACAGAACATGGAGGTAGGAACCACTGAGGCAGTAGAGGAGGAACAGATCACAGGACAGGATAGTATGGCCACCTTGGCATCTATCAGTGGAGTGCCCAAGTATAACACCTTCCGAATGAGGGGGGTCTTGCAGGGACAGAAGGTGTCAGTCTTGATTGATGGAGGAGCTTCCCACAACTTCATTGATGCAGCATTACTAAAAAGGAGGCACATACCCACAATAGAATTTGAAGGATTCAAAGTGGAGGTTGCAGGAGGAAGCACTATGCCCTGCGACAGATACATTCTGGGCTTGAAGCTTACCTTGGGCAGGCATGAACTGATACAGGACGTCTATGTTATGGACCTTCCAGATACCAACATCATCCTAGGAATACAGTGGCTCAGTGCATTGGTACCTATCACTACCAACTACAAAACCATGGAAATGTCATTCACAGAGGAGGGTGGACGAAAGGTAGTGCTCCGGGGTATGACAGGGAATGCTGTAAAGGTAGTCACGGCCAAGAGGATGGAGGCCATATTTCAGAGAGACGAGATAGTATACGCAGTGGAATGCAAGATTATAGAACATAAGGATGAGTAGGGCAAGGTCCACTACACACCAGATATCAAAGAAATCCTTGATAGGCACCACAAGGTGTTCGGTCCTATTCCCTTAGGGGTACCTCCAGATAGGGGATTTGAGCACATTATTGAGCTAGAGGAAGGGGCCAAACCAGTCATTACCACACCATAAAGACACCCCAAGAAGTACAAGGATGAGATAGAGAATGCTATCAAGGAACTTCTGGACATGGGGCACATCAGGCCCAGCAGTAGCCCTTTTACCTCTTTAGTAGTGCTGGTGAAGAAGAAGGATGGAACTATGAGGATGTGCATTGACTTCAGGGCCTTGAATAAAAAGACCATCAAAAACAGATACCCAATACCAAGGATTGATGAACTGTTGGACGAATTGCATGGGGCCGTCTACTTCACCAAGATTGACCTTCGTTCTGGCTATCATCAAATCAAGATGAGGGAGGAAGACATCTCAAAAACAACTTTTATATGTCACTACGGCCATTATGAGTTTCTCGTGATGCCCTTTGGGCTAACCAATGCCCCTGCTACATTCCAATCATGTATGAACCATGTATTCAACAAGCATTTGAGGAAGCACCTGTTGGTATTCTTTGATGACTTGCTTATCTACAGCAAGACATGGGAGGAGCATCTTAGGCATTTCGACCAGATTTTATCAATTATGGAGGAACAGTCGCTATATGCTAAGGAGTCCAAATGTGAGTTTGGAATGACGAAGGTCCTTTATCTAGGACACATTATCGGAGCAAAGGGGGTATAGGTACATTAGGAGAAAATTGAAGCCATCATGGAATGGCCCACTCCTAAGACACTCACAGAATTGAGAGGATTTCTGGGGATGTGCACGTATTACAAGAATTTTGTCAAGGGGTTCTCTCAACTGTGTGCGCCCTTGACCGATTTGACTAAGAAGGGAGCATTCAAGTGGGACAAGGAGGCTCAAATAACGATGGACAAGATGAAGAAGGTGATGAGTACGTGCCCAGTCTTATCCCTTCTAGATTTCAGCCTCCCATTTACCTTGGAGTGTGATGCATCCGGGGAAGGAATAGGGGTCGTACTGATGCAGAAGAGGCACCCTCTTGCCTACGAGAGCCAGAAACTCCAAGGTCCTAAGCTACTCTACAACATTTATGAAAAAGAAATGATGGCTATCATGCATGCACTAGCCAGATTCCGGCAATACTTGGTAGGTGCTCAGTTTGTTGTCAAGTTAGATCATAATAGTCTCAAATATCTGTTGGAACAGAAGGACTTGAACGAGAGGCAACAAAAATGGGTAAGCAGAATACATGCTTATGACTTTGACATTGAGTTTGTCAAAGGGAAGAACAATGTGGTGGCTGATGCCTTATCCAGGAGGCCATCCATCCTTGCCATAACAGGGGTAACAGTTGATTGGAAAGACCAACTAGTGATGGAGTATGCAGAGGATCAGTTTGCATGCCATCTACTGGACGGACAGGTACAAGATGAAGATTTCAAGGTTATTAATGACCTCATCTACTACAAAGACTGAATCTTCTTGGTTCCTGGATTGGCCTTCAAGGCCAAGGTATTGCAGGCGTGCAATGACTCACCAATGGAAGGACATCAGGGGATCAACAAGACGTACATGAAGTTGAGAGAAAGATTCTCTTGGAAGGGGCTCAAAGAGGATGTGATTAAGCACGTCAAAGAGTGTACTACATGTCAGGCAAACAAGGATGAGCACACACACCCAACAGGACTATTGCAACCCCTTCCCATTCCAGAGCACAAATGGGAAAGCATATCCATGGATTTCATCACCGGGCTACCAAAGACGCAAGGGAAGGACTGTATATTTGTAGTGGTGGACAGGTTAACAAATTTTGCACACTTCTTCATCATAGCTACCGACTTCAGTGCAGCACAGGTGGCCGAACTATTCTTCAGGGAGATTTTCAGGTTGCACGGCCTACCCAAGACCATTGTCAGCGATAGGGATAGCAGTTTTATGAGTACTTTCTGGCAAGAGTTATTTAGGTTGGTTGGTATGGCCTTGACCCCTAGCACCAGCTATCACCCTCAGACAGATGGATAGACAAAGATAGTCAACAAGTGGGTGGAGGGATATCTCAGAAACTATGTGGAAGGGAAACAGAAAGCATGGGTCAGATGGTTGCATCTGGGAGAATATTGCTACAACACCACCCCGCATATGTCCATTGGCATGTCACCATTCAGAGCCTTGTATAGCTATGATCCTTTATCATTTGTGGAGATTGCGTTCGGTGACAGCAGTGCACCGATGGTATAGGATTGGATACAACAGAGCCAAGACATTCTTAGGGAACTGAAGGATCATCTACAGAGGGCACAAAACCAACAGAAGGTCCAAGCAGACAAGCACAGAGTTGACCGTACTTTTGAGGTTGGCAATTTAGTCTATCTGAGGCTACAACCATACGGGCAGGCTTCCATTAAAAGAAGCGGAGAAAAGAAACTGCAACCATGTTTCTTTGGGCCCTACAGAGTCAGTAGGAGGATAGGGGCTGTAGCTTACGAGCTGGAGCTTCCACAGGGCAACAAAATTCACAATGTCTTTCATGTCATATGTCTTAAGAAAGCCCTCGGTCAACACATCAAACCTATTGAGGTATTACCCCCCATGGATGAGGAGGGACAACTTGTTTTGATTCCGGAGGAGGTATTAGAAGTTCGAGAGAAGAGGCTCAGAAACCAAAGCATCAAGGAGTACCTGATCAGGTGGAAGGATTTACCCATTAAGGATGCCACCTGGGAACAGGAGCACGTGGTAAGAGAAGCAGGTTTGGAATTGCCTGAGGATAAGCAATTTCAAGCAAGGGAGACTGTAATGTCCCCCACCTCTTAGAGAGGTCATGAAAAGACTCAGTGGCGTAGGCACCCCCACTAGGTCATAGTCTCACACTGAGGGGGGAAGTCAACTAGGCTAAAGTTATATTTTTAAGTTGACTTAAGAAAGGAAAGGGATAAAAGGAGTAAAAGATAACTCAACAGAAGAATAGAAGTTAACCCTGGGAGTTAACCTAACTTAACAGATAATTAGAGGGAAAAGTATAAGTAAGAGGCTGGGGCACACCTATTATTCATTCTGAATTGGGTATATTGCTTGTTATTGCTCTTGAGCATTCAGTTTGGGGGTTTTGTTGTACAAACCCTTGTGAGCAACTCAGTGGTGAAATATCCACTCACCTTGTTCCACAGCATGGTCTTGGGGATGAAAGATTCCTCCACACCATTCTATTCTCAGCATATCTCCTTCTAGAGCTTCAAAAGATAGCAAGGCCGTACTNCTTGAGCGTTCAGTTTGGGGGTTTTGTTGTACAAACCCTTGTGAGCAACTCAGTGGTGAAATATCCACTCACCTTGTTCCACAGCATGGTCTTGGGGATGAAAGATTCCTCCACACCATTCTATTCTCAGCATATCTCCTTCTAGAGCTTCAAAAGATAGCAAGGCCGTACTATTTGGGAGTTTCCAGCAAGGGCGCACCATACCATTGAGAAGGGTTCGATATAGCCAATTAGGAGGAGCGTTGGGCATTTCATCAGTTGGGTTTTACTTGCAGGTGCTCCATCATCATTTTGAGGGCTTCTTTGAGGAGTTATCATCACTCAATCTTCAACAACAGTTTGGGACGATTTGGAGGTTAGGAGGACATCCCACTTTTCTGTATTTCTCAGTTCTAGAGAGATCTTCTTGAGATCTAGATCTGAAACTTCTCCCATGGGATTCTCATAGCCCGATCTATATTCTTGGAGATTTTCACATCATTTGGAGGTATATTTCTTCAAGGACGAGTTGTCTAGGGTTTCAGCCATTCAGGAGGGCGCAACTCCCTTGGAAGATTCAACATTTGGAGAGGTTGGCCTTGGACGTTGGGCTTGAGACTTCAGGAGGAGGATCCCACTACCCTGATCTATCATTTGACCGAGTTTGGGCTCATTTGGAGTCATCTTCCATCAGGGCCGAATTATTGAGGGCTTCAGTCTTCTCTTGGAGCGTGGCTTTCTTCAGCTGGAGGGTTTGTATTCAGATCTGCTTGGTATTGGTCTTCATTTCTTATCTAGCCTTTGGAGGCTTCTTTGTATTGACGGGAGCATTTGTAGCAGCTCATATTTGTTGTCTACCAGAGCCATCTGAAGATTATTCCAGATCTGCTCTTTCTATTTTATCTGATTTCTGCTTCTATAATAAAGGTCAGATCTTTGCTTGTGTTATATATCTTGAGTATATTGTGATCTCCATGTGTTGGATGAATCTTGTATGAACATATTTAATATCTGGAAACTTCAATAAAACACCTGCTCATCATACACAACCGAGCTAGTTAGTGGTCTCAAGCGAAAAATTTGGCTTGGGATCATTACATAAACTAAGGGAATGGGCGCTTTCCCAACTTCATTTATTCTACTAGAGAATTCTGAAAGGATAAAGAGAGAGATGCACTAGGGACCAGGGAAACTTCATGACACAATTAAGGAAGAAAACAAAAATTAAAATTAATAAAAGTACTTGTTTAGGGTCTAAAATGGAGATTTGAACCTAAAGTTAACAAATGACTTCAATTTAATGGTGCACCATCTTACTAAAAAAATATTGCAACTGAAACCACCTTGCCCATAAACCTTCACTATAACTGACAGGATATAAATGGTGACAGATTATTTCAGAAGTTGTTCCAACTAGGGATGGAATTATAAGTGTGGATAAATATCACACCATTTAGTTCAACATATAGAGCTATTGTTTCAACCCATCATTGTTGTACAGTGTCCCACCATTTTTCTACAAAACTTTGGAGGTGGCATGCTACCAATCAAATTTTAATGATATGGCTACTCCTTCTTGTATTTAAAAGATGAGGTAAAATCTCTAATCCAAGTATCCACTTGTTCCCCATCAAACACACCAACAAATTGATGTAGTTACTTTAGGGTCCCAATGCATTCCAAGAGATCTAACACCAATCCTTTTAGGATTGGTGTAGAAGCTCAGTGATCTAACACCAATCCTAGAATGATTTTAGTCTATTGTTACATGACTTGTGTATGTTGCTAGAATATTTTTCATTTCTACTACAAGATCTGAGTCTCTAAATCAATATGTAAAATATCCTCATTGTGAGTTGATTTAGGAGGTGCCATGAGTTAAAAAAATATGAAAATTCTCCTACAATGAAATTGTTGAATAGAGTTATTCTCTTGATAGAATATTTTCTATAGATGTCAGATATAGAGGGTGTTGTTCCCTCTTCTTTCCTTGGTTGCAAAAGCTAGGAATGCACATTTTAATACCAGTTGATATAGAATGAATTATAGAGAAAACTAGAATAGATTATTATTTTTGGATATCCAAAAATTATATTCTACATTAAATCACCTTATTATTATAGGAAAACCTAATACAAAATGAGGATGGTTAACTTTTGACCATATCTTCTCCCTTTATTATCACTAACTACATGTTAATGATCAATCACTAACAATGCAATTATGTTCTAAATAAAATTTGGTTGATATACATCTATATTTCTAAGAAAAAATCACAATTTTCTATTCCATTTTAGAATGAAAATCATATTTTACATTTACTAAAAACACATTACAACTGTAAAGGAAATAAATTCAAAAATTAATAAAATTTCATATCATTTCTTACCCTATAATATTTCCCTATACACCTACCAGAACTAAAAAGATGAAATAAAGAAGAATGTTGAAAACTTATTAACCATAAGTCAACATAATCATGAGCCATTAATAGAGTTCTTTAAAAAAATATGTTTTAAAAAACACTTAACGTATAATTACAATTGGAGTGACGAAGGTTCGGTTTGTTGGGCAAGATACTTGGAATCTATATTAAAATTGTGCATGATTAGAGCATAATTTTTAGATAAATGTACACAACGAAATAAAAGGAAGTCTATAGGTAAGGGGTTAGATTTGATGGGTATTTATACATTTTAATTTTATTTAACTGTTATATACACATTACTTTAAAAACATAATGTCATTAATGTTATTTATTTAATTTTTATGTTATTTATTTAATTTTTGCACTCATCAAATTAAAGGATTAGTTGAAAAATTGACCATCTCCACTTTCATATATATATATATATATATATATATATATATATATAATTAAAAATATAAAAAACAAATTTTCGTATTAAACTATCAAATAGAAAGAAAGTGAAGTATTAGCCTATGTAATTTAAGGGAACTTTCACGTGCAGAGTTGTCATTTACCATTGTTATTCATCCCTTCCTTAGAATTGACTCGAGATCTAAATGCTTTACTTTATATTAGTATTTTTTGACAAAAATTCATCTCCATATCTAAACTCTTTTTTCTATATCAATACCACATGACAAAAATTAAGGTAA
>JASDQU010376352.1:894-11367 GCA_032191745.1 Picea mariana | reverse complement strand
GAGGCAACATATGCAACCTCCCATGTAGAGAAGTTATGTTTTAATGTCTCTTCGTTTTCATCGAATGGAACGTACAACAACAATTTTTCTCTACAATAGTTTTCATAGTCAGAATGTTTATTGTATTTGACAAACCGTATCACAGAGGGTTTTTTTCTTTTTGATATGGGTGCACCATTTTTTTGTAATGCGATACGAATTCTGCTAAGTAGATATGCCTAATAGGAGATGGATGTTGGAGGTAATAATCAACAATAGAGTGACATAGCACGTCTTCTAAATTGTCGGGCTCTTGTTCTAGCAAAACCGATGGTTTAAGCACAAATGTGTGTTTCTCAAGTGGATATGTGTTTATGAAGACACATTTTCTTGAACTACAAGTGAGGGGCAGGGAAAGTGCAATGTGAACTGCTTGTTGAGCAACCATTTGTTGAAGATTAAGCAATGTATTGCCAAGTGTGCGTATCATTTGTATGGAATCAATATGACTTCTTTCATGTTCTTTGCGTATTCTTCTGAATGCACTTGTCATATATTTGTCAACCTTTGTCATATACGAGGTACAATACGATGCTGCAGCATATGCATTGAGCACGTATTGCGCATCTGTGTTTTCTTTCCACATAACTGGCATGTCCTTGGAGAAACTGTTGTTCCAAATATGGGAAAGTTTTCGTTTAAGGAAAATTGTTGGTTGTTTAAGCGTACATTATATGGCTTGGATGTATTCATCTTCTGATAAATTTATCTCTATCAAGAAGGCATCAAAGCTCATCAACTCGTCAAATTCTCCTTGTTCTAGAAATGCGAACAAGGATTTAGATTTATCAACAACAACATTGTCCTCTAAACCAAGTGGCTCTATGATTCTTGTAGCTCTCATTGGCGGCATGGGAAAGTTGTATTTGCAATGCAAGTTTTTTTGTTTTCTACAACTTCTTGTATGGTAATGTTTATGAACTTTGGTAAGTTCTGGATCCAAATGATCTGTGTTGCATGTTATGTATTTCTCCACAAATTGCTCAATCTCTGAATTGTTGTCATCTCTATAGACTGGTGCACCCTCTATCCCCAACAGTGCGTGGTCATGTTCATTTCCCCTATTCTGGAATTCAGTCACAAAAAAATAGTCCGATATTTTTCTGAAAAACGTTTCATCATGGCATATCAATTGTCTCAAAGCATTTATTCTATGTCTATAGTAGCGAGTACATGTCATTGGGTCTTTTCTTATGAGGTAGGCAATGTCATTATTTTCTAGTGTATTGGCTTGTTTTTTTATGTTTCTTGTTCCTATGAAGGTCAGATACAATAGCTACCAATGGATCCCAGCAATGCTTTGCACTTGTAAATGTGATGAAAAATGTTGGCGGGCCCAATTGTCGAATCATTGCAAAACTAGTTTTCTTGTTTTGTTGCAAAAAGTCAGGAGAGGTGCAAATGTTTTTGAAATCTATGTATCTAATATCAGATTTCAGAATTTTTTCTAGGTTTACTTTGTACTTGACATCCTTGGCCAACAACTTTCTTTCTTGTAACTGGCCTTTTCTTATTTGGACCCACATGCAGGAGATAACTTTCTCTATCATTATGCGCATTTTTTTGAAAAACAAATTTGTTATGTGACAGGAGAAGTCACCGCTTGAATGTAGTAGCTCCCATCGGACTATTTTATGATAACTGAATCATTTTGTACTGTCAGTGGCATGTGGATCTCCATAGAAGAGTGTTGGGAAGTTCATTTCCTCAACGAATTTGTTCTTGAATATTCCAAGTGGACGCTGCCCCTCAGCAGGTGCAATTTCGACAATCTTGTCTTAAAAGTCACAAATGCACTGTGAATCAGTGAATCCATGCACCAATGTCTCAGCAGGTGTTTCATTCTCCGATTCATCACTTGTATCAAATTCACTAGCATTCTACAGAGTCTCTGTAGAGTTGGCATCCTCTTCTGCAAAAACACTGTTCCAGTTCTCAATTATACAAATGTTATGTGCTTTGTACAGGGCCCTAGAACATAATTCCTTTAATTCTTTCATAACAACATGCAAACGCACTTTGTCCATCTGATAGGAATTTTTGTATTGCAAGCGTCTTTTCAGAGCCACGACAATTGGCATTGTATCACCAATGAATTGTGGCAAGGCTTTTTTCACAACATCTAGCTGAACATGCACATTAATAATTGATCCTATTAATCCCATCTAGGGTCGTTTATAGCCCCAGGGCCTGATTTGTGCAAATGCAATTCGCAGAGACACAAGTCTCTCCTCAATTTTCATAAGTGAAGTTACATCTGGTAGTGGTGTATTACATCTTATTTGGTTAGGGGTTGTAAATTGTGGCAGTTTTCCATTTTCAAGCGACCGTTTGCATGGAAGACAAATTTTTCCACTGGAAAATGATTTATCGTGCGTTGTTAATCGGAGGCATTCTGCTTGCAAATCAGGTGTGAAAGACTTACTGTCTTTTGAGAAATTCAATTGTTCACAAATTACACATGCAATTGAAGGAGTGTCTTTAATTTGTTTCATGTAGGTCTGTCTTGCATTTTTCTTTTGCAGGGAAGTATGGGTAGAAAATGTTTGCTGGTTTTCATTGGTAGTAGTGCATGGTGTTTCTTCTAGCCCACGAAATGTGATAGTTTCATGACCATTCTGGGATATGCGACCATACCTGTTTCTCTTGTGTTGTGCACGAACAAATTTCTTTAGATTGTGATATGTGAGTTTCTCTCTAAAAGGAAGCGTAGAAATACATTTTTTTCTCTCGCGCATGACCTTTTTCAAGTTGTGGTAACTTACTCTAAGTTTCTTGTCCAAGGGCACGATGACCTGATGACAACTGGGATGAATTTCACTTTGATTCAGGTTGTGATAACTTAGTCTACATTTTTTGTTTAAGGCCTGTATGGCCTCATCACAACTGGGACAAATTTCACGCATAACTTTTTTCAAGTTGTGATAACTTACTCTACATTTTTTGTTTAAACCCTGTATGGCCTCATCACAACTGTGATGAATTTCACGCATGGCTTTTTTGTTCAAGCCCTGTATGGCCATATCAGAACTGGGAGGAGTTTCATCCTCACTAAAAAGCATGCCACGCATATGCAGAATCGATGTGGTTTGGGTGGCATGGACATTGAACCCTAAACCAATGATATGTCCAAGCAAAGGTTGATAATGCATATGTGTTGTATCTGTTTTCAACAAGAGGATGTCAATTGTTTGATCGTAATTTGAATCAATAGACCAGGAATGGATAGTGCCATCTGGAAAGGCCGACCATACCTGGATATTTACTCTGAATATGATAGACAACCATTGCAAATAGAATCTGCAACCCTCCACATTCCCTTTTTCATATGGAAACACCATGTTTACAAGGTATTCTTGCCAACTTCCAATTGTCGACATATTTTCTAGGAGATATGGCGAAAGGTGCTGATGCAAGAACCTAAAAGCCTGTTGGCTACCTCCTATAATTGCATTGCAAAAGGATTGTACAATGTAAAGCCACAACGACTGCACATCGAACTTTGCTGCCACCGAAAACCAAATTGCATTGAACAGACTTTCTCCATAGTTAGAGACAACAAATGTTGCTAGCTGTAAACCATGGTAGTCTATGCAATGCATAATCCGTTTCCACTGCGACTCAAGGTCTTTGCAAATGAGGGGCAAGTAAATATGAGCTCCTTCAACATTGCATATGGACACTTTCTTGTACAGTAGTGGTTCATAATGACCATAGACAACATTGGCATCATCGAACAAGATGCAATATGGATTGTCAGATGCAGTTTTGTTGAATAGTAGATATCTTGTTTTTCTTGTCAATGACAATATTCCAATTGATATATTGAGCCAGTTAGACAACCACCATATACAAAATGTATCTCCCCAAAGTCCCCTCTCATGTGAAGGCATAATTGGAGATACAAACAACCACATCATTGAAAAATACGTAGCGACATCATGTATTCCATGCAACTACCGAAGAAAATTAGATTCTAGTTCGTATTCATACGACTCCAAAGCCTCAGTGTCGCCATTTTTTAAACAACCCAAGAAATAATCTATCAATCCATTACGCAGGTCGGTCGAGGAATAATGGAAATGCAGTAGAACCTGAAATGCATCAAAAAGGCAATCCCCTATAGTATACGAGAATGCATCCAATCTAAAAAGGCCATTGCTATGCAAAACCTCGTCAATGTTGTCATGTATAATGGAGTGTGTATCTATTTCATACAACTCAACATCTATTACTTCTTTCGTCTTTTGAATTGTGATTTTGAAGCTGTTTCTTAGATACTTTCAGTTTGCATGAAAATAGAGAAAAGGGGAAAAAAAGAATAAAAGTAGGAAAAAAAAAGGAAAGCAAAATAGGAAAACTACAAGCGCAAAAATGGGTACCAATCCCCGTATGTATCTTTCAACCTTCTTATTTTCAACTTCAATCCCCCCTAGTCCCCATAGCATATGGCAAGAAAACAAACCCACACTGGAAAGTGAACGAAATAAAAGAAATAACGCAAATAAATAACACCATAAATTTACTCAACAGAAAGACCGATTTGAACCTATTCATGGCATGCATCCTACAAGATTCTCAGATCCAGAAAAAAGTTCCGCAAAATAGAAAGGACAACACAAAGGCAACAGGTGGACACAGTTTTCCAACCCACAGAATAAAAGCATTCCTTGCTTCTACACCTCGGTGGATGGTTCCCTCTTGTGATAGCTCCGAATCACTTTTCGAAAACCCCTCTACATTGCAACTTTTGAAATAGCTATGAACGTGGAAGCCGACATATGAAGACGGATGGTTTCCATGAACATAAATTAAGAGCACAGAGAAAGATGGTCTGCAACAGAATTTCGAGGCAGGGACTCCCACCATTGAAAAATAAAAACAAAACGATGGAAAGGAAACTTACCTGTCAATGAGGGATGACAATAGCTCAGCCCCAAAAAACACAAACCGCAACAACAGGTCCAACAACTTGCAAAGTTGAAGAACAACAAACTAGTGAACAACCACGAAGAGGTCCAACTGCAACTGTAGGACCTCAACTTTGCAAAGTTGAATCAAACAAGAACAAGAATCATGGAACGAACCAACGAACAAGCATCGACCACTAAACCAATGATGCACGTGGAGAACAATTCAACACAATTTCACTGTAAACAACACCATCAAAAAAATGGAACAAAATTGTATTGCAACACATCTGTATAATAAACATTTAAGAATGCCAGACCTATTAGGTAAACACTTAAGACTGTCAGAACCGCCGAAGGGCATAACGTTGTGCAAACATTTAAGAAAAAATGCAGTGTGGCAGGCTTGTTCTCTAGAAGCACGCAAGAATAAAGCAAAAATCACACATAGTAATATGCTAGAGAATGTATTCTAGTTAGCAAAAAATTCTAAAGCAAACATTCGAACTAATGCTAGCATTAATCCACCTTCGACCAATGCATAAGAAAATATATGATTCAAAAAAACCATATACGATCAAATACTTTGGATATGCCAACATATATAACATTGGGAATAGCGAAGCCGACAATAAGACCTCCATTTCGTTGTCCAATCAGATAATGACAAATATGGTACTTTTTATTATATAAAAACAGATGTTTTCAGTTCCCTGGTTCCAACAATAGGAAATATGGAAATATTTGTGGTCAATGGACAATCTAATACGAGGTCAATGAATTATTGATCACTATAGTCCCTTTATGCATATGGCAGGGACTCATAAGAGGAAGGTTGGGTAATTTCTAAAAATAAGGGGAATTTAAACTGTCTTGTTTTGACTCCTTTTAACTAAATGATGCATGTTGTCCTCAAATGAGCTCTTATGTTTCATAAGTTTTACTTTTTAAAATATGAGCAAGGTGGGGTGTACTTAGTACTTTATCTTAATGGACAAACTTATTCTACTTTTTATTTCCTACATAAATGTTACCTTGATTTCTTTCTTATTTGACATTTTAGTATAAATGGATTAGCCTAACTTTTACTATATCAATATGTTGCATATTGAATGACAATTGTTTTTCTCAAATTTACTTGTTTTCTACTTCATGTTACTTGAGTTTTCTCTTACTAAAATGAGAATCCAAAACTATTTGCTTTAAAGCATATTGTGACAATGAGGTTTGGTTAGGCTATAAAAACTATATACTTTAGTGTAGGTTTGGTCTAGAAATGAGAAAATTATCATATTGGTTGTGATGCAATGAGATATGGATTTAGAATATAACATCATTTCAATTGCGATGTAGATAAGTTGATAGGGATTTAAATTAGGATCTGGTGCAAGAGTTATTTGAGATGGGGAGGGAGGTAATGACAAATGGTGACATACTCTTGTTGTAAACACAAGAGCCATCACCCAAAATATCATCGTCATATAAAAATAAGGGGGCTTTGTTGAACAAGAATACAACTCCAAAATCCATTGTTTCACTTGTCTTAGGCTATGACTAGCTCTAGAATTATGACCAAACTATTATACAAAAAAGTTAAATGCTTGGAATTCAAAGAGAATCAACAAAATTAAAAGGGATTTTCCCACCAATCTGGAAAAACTTCAACCTCTTATCAATCTAAGGAGTGGGTAGCAGTGTCTAATTTCAATGAAACCCCACATACTAGGAATTTTGATCAAGCAACAACTTTTGCTTGCTTCTAACAAAAAGACCACTATTTCTACTTAATATATCATACTTGTATCTAACAAAACAATTACTAACCCTAAACCCATTTTCAAGTTCTGAATCTGAATCAAAATTGAACCCAAACTCCTTGTTTTCCTTATCCATATTTTCCCATTCCATAGTAGGTTAAATTTAGCATGATGTGACCTTAACCTATTGACATAATCAGTGCCTAAAATCAAATCCTTTGATTCATTACTTCTTACTTTTCTCAAATCATTTCCTATGGTGATATCCACATTTGTCTTGATGTCTTGTTTGTCAAACCAATTTTTTTTTTCTAGTCCCTTTTCACTTTGCAACTTCAAATTTTCTTTTGCGTATGTTGATTCTATTTGGGAATGTGGTTTTTCCTGTGTGAACCACACAAGTACCTCATTCCCTTGCATATGAACAATTGTCAATCACAGATGGTACCAAATAAAAGGATTTTCATTGATGCTTAACCATATGAAAAATCATTTCAATATATTATTCATAGACCATATTCATTGGATACCTTATTATTTATTCATGAACCATCCAACACACACCTCTTATCTTCAAATGATGCATCATCTTGATTCAACTCAGCGTTCTCTTTCCCCTTAGGGGTATTGTAGTTTATTAATATTCTATTACAGAGTAAGCAAATAATACGAATTGAATTTTTAAAAAAATTCTTAGCAAGATATTTTTATTTGATTCATAACAACTTTTATTGTAAAATAAATTTAGCAATTTAAAACTTCTATAAATTTAATTTTTATTCATTTTAATTAACTCAAATTTAGATTTAAAAAATAACATCTAATAAAAATTATTGAAAATATTTATCTATCAAATATTTTAAATTCTTAAAAATGTATGTATTCAAGGTTATTTAAAAATGTTGAGTACATTTTTATTAAAGATGATAATTAATTGGTTAAATCTCATTGGTATTATTGATTTTGATAGACCTCGTTTTACATGACAACCCAAGTCAGAACTCTATGAGAAAGAGACACCTAAAAATCCAACACTCAAATCCAATGTGATCTCAATAATCAATTTAAAATATAAGTTACCCATTGGCCACAATACAACCTTGAGGGTTGGTTCAGTTAGTCTAATACCAATCATAAAAGTACTAAGAGGGTTAGGGTTTTCCCTATATTTAAATATAATTTTATTTGAAAAATTTAAAAATATTAATTATATTTAAATAAATATTAAAATATTTTATAATCTTTCATTGCAAATTTTCAACTAATTGTTAGTTTCTACTTTTATTTTTCAAAGATATTTTTAAAAGTCTATGCGTGAATTTCAAACTTTATAAAAATAATAAAAATAAAAATAAATAAATATCATTTTATCAAATTAAAACTCCACGTAATTAAAATCTCATTTATTTATTGTCTTTAACCTTCTAAAAACACCCTTAATTACATAGGGTAACCTCGTAATTTATTTAATTAAATTATATCTTTAATTACAATGATTTTCCACATAACCCACTTAATTTAGTTATAACCTTCGATCACATATAATCTCAACCTTTCATAGAACAATTATAAGTTAACCTGAACATTTACATAATGGTGACAAGTTGCCTATTTAATGTAATGGGGCGATTCAGGCCGATGAGGATTTTTTTCTACATGAATTAACCAATGTTAAATTTAAAAATAATATAATTTTTTTGGTTCCATTGTTGAATTTAAAAATAATATATATTTTTTGGTTTTAGTAAGGTTATGGTTGTTAATATTTTTTTTTGTTTGCTAGTTTGTCTGTGACTTGTTGGACTAGTCTGTGGCTTGAGAACTTTCGATTTACGAGCATCTAATTCGTCAAAATCACCCGGGGATCGCACCCGGCCTAAGCCACACCAACCCTTAACATGGCTGGATTTTTTGTCCCTGTAGGTTTCAAACCGATGACTTTAACATCACATAGTGCCTTAACAACACACTCTGTCACCTACTGTCCTACACCTTGGGGATTTAAAAAATTTGAAGGACATGGGGGTGGGTTTTGATCCACTTATGTGTGCATGGGGCACAATATTATTTATAATATCTCTGGGTGCAACCACACATTCAGCCACTACCTCAAGGTGCCCCCATGACTCCAAGTTAGACTCTCACGAGAATTGAACCTTGCCCAATGATGAAAAACACATCGCTTTCCACCATTGGATCCAACCCCTTTGGGCACTATGGTTGTTAATATTGATAAGATAAAAGTGAAGATTTTTTTGTATATGAATTAACCGATGTTAAATTTAAAAATAATATATTTTTTTTGGTTCCAATGTTGAATTTAAAAATAATATATATTTTTTGGTTTTAGTAAAGTTATGGTTGTTAATATTGATAAGATAAAAGTTATGATAATCAAATCTAAAAGGATTACTAAATATAATTTAGTTTATGATAATAATAATTTGGAGGAAGTGACTTGATACAAATATCTTGGAATCGATTTGCATCAAAATCTTAACTAGAACTATTGATCCAGATTATTTTCTGCATGAAATGAGAGCGGAGATATAACACATAAATATACATAGATATTGCAAGTGATCCAATAGTATAACAAAGATATATTGGAAATATAACAAGAGGCACATATATACAGTAATACACAATTTTCTATTAATGAGCAAAATGTACAAAACTGTAGAAATACAGAGTGAAAGACTCGCTAGAATGGCGACAACTTATCTCTAAGAAGAGATGTGATAGCTACTCGCATTCACAATATGATGATTGTTACAATGAGGCTCCAAAGGCCTTTTTAACATAATAAAAATCCAAAACCTTAACCCTCAAAGATGAAAAACCAACAGTTTTGTGGACCCCGTTTTGGGTAGTTTGGTGTATCAACTTCTCGGGGGTGTAACTTTGGCATACGATTTTCGTTTGGGGCACACGATAGCTCATTGGAAAGGCATCGTCGATGAGATTCATTTTTGGGGCTCGATCAGAGCCTTTGGCTATTATTGAGGTGATCGATCTCGAAAATATTCATTTAGTCCTTCAAAATGGTCCCAAAAGTTTAGAAACTGAAAACCTGCTAAAAATAGTAAATTGCCAGAAGATTGTTTTGAGCTAGTTGGAATAGGTGGGTGGCCACTGATATCCACCGGGGTCAACTATAGCATTGGAAAAAAAATGGATAGTGGAAAGTTTATTTTGGCCTTGAAAACAATTGTAAATGAATGGATCTTTGGTTATGGGAAAAAAAGAAACTCCTCTTTAAGACCCTTGTCACTCCCATTATCTTATTTTTGTGAGATTTGGGGTTGTAACCTCTCTAGAAAATAATGTAGAAAGATCAAGAAAATCTAGAAGCGTTTTATAACTTATAATCTTAAAATTAAAGGTAGTACATCATATCTTATCCTCCTCATAGAAGCGATCCTTTCCCTCACTGAGAGCATGACTATGACTAAGTATGTAATGTACAAGAACAAGATGAACAAGAAGCTTCATAAGATTGCCTCAAACTCTAGTCAAAACCACCTATGGCTCAAGCGAGGTTAGCATAAATATGCCAAGTCTTGGCTAAATCATTGGAGAATTGAGAAATAGGTCACTCTGCAAAATATCGATAATATTAAAATTTTGTTACATCTACATTTAAGGATAAATTGCGGTGCAAGAAATAAATAGAGGATAAGAAAAAAATCGGATATTATAGGGAAGTGATTAACCCTAATCTAAAAGATCAAAAGTATCTCTTTGTTTTAACTAGCATAAAGAAA
>JASDQU010376349.1:0-10977 GCA_032191745.1 Picea mariana | reverse complement strand
CCTCTCCCTCTTTGGATGACCAACATCTATTGGCATACAACACTTATTCGTTGCCATCTTGGTTGGATTCCTTGTCCTCTTATTTCAATTAGATCTTACATATTTTTTGATTGGAGGAATCCATTATGGAAATGCTTATTATCGAAGAGGTACCTTGGGATGACAACCATCATAGATCATCTTTTCTTCCTAGTCTAGATGAAATTCAAGAAGATATACACTTTATATTCCCCCCCGATGTTGTTGATTCTCCCCAATCTCCTATACTTACCTAGGATACTACTTTCGAGGGGAATTTAGGAAACATCTCTTCTACTGTCGCTATCGATATTTCAATCAAAGCAGGTATCGTGGAAAATGTTCATATCGATGCTAATTGTTCACCCAAGAAAGTGGCAACTTACACCGCTTTATTTAAATAATTCCGCGATGTCTTCACTTGGAGATACTAAGAAATTCCAGGGATCGATCCTTCGATCGTTCTTCATGAAATAAAAAATTACCCAGGCATTAAAACTGTATGAAAAAAACTTCGCCCAATTCATCCTAAGAAAGCCACAACCATAAAGGTAGAACTTGAAAAACTGTTGAAATATGGCTTTATCTATCCCGTCCCCTTGACGGAATGGGTTTCTAACATCGTTTCGGTTTCTAACATCATTCCGGTTTCTAAAAAACAAGGAACCATCCGTGTCTACGTCGATTATAGGGATATCAACAAGGCTTGTCCAAAAGATAATTATCCTACACCCTTCATTGATCAAATCATCGATAATTGTGCTAGCATCATTATTTTCTTTTTCGTGGATGGATTTTCAGGGTATAACCAGATTGAAATTCTTCCAGCTGATCAACATAAGACAACCTTCATCTTCCCATGGGAGAATTTTTCTTATCAGAAACTACCCTTTGGTCTAAAAAATGCTGGTGCTACATTCCAGCGGGCCATGTCACATGCTTTCCACGATATCAAACATATTGCAGAACCTTACCTCGATGATTTACCTGCCCATTCATCTAATCGACAAGACCATATTGGTCATTTACGGGCCATTTTTCTTTGATGTTGGTTCTACCGTATCCATTTGAACCCTCACAAATGCATCTTCGATTTTGAATCAGTTCAACTCCTTAGTTTCGTTGTCTCCAAATATGGGATTAGGGTGGATCCATTGAAAATCAAAGCTATTCTTACTTTACCTCTTCCCAACAATCTGACCCAACTACAAATTTTGCAAGGGAAAGCGAACTTTCTTCACCGTTTTATATGTAATTACGTTGAGCTTACTATAGGATTTATGCGATTGTTGCATAAAGACACTCATTTCACTTGGGATGACACTTCTCAATGATCTTTCGATGATCTTAAACACACATTGACCCATACACCTCTCTTGCATCCCCCAAATTATGCACAAGACTATATCCTTTATTTGGTAGCCTCTACTTCCACTATTGCTATGGTGTTAGTTCAAGAGGACCCTAACAGTGACAAACATGTGATCTACTATCTAAGAAAGATTCTATTTGGTCCCGAGCTTCAATATTCACACATTGAAAAGTTGGATTTGGAAGCTGTCATTTCCATCCAGATATTTCTCCATTACATCTTGTTATGCACTACCACGATCATTTAAGACTCGAACCCCATGTACCATATTATGACACGTCAATTCCTTGGGGAAAAATATTCCAAATGGATTGTTATTCTTCAAGAATTCGATCTCGAGTTTGCCAAATCAAAAGCTAAAAAGTCCTTGGTTTTTGTGGAACTTATCTGCGATATTCCCCATGCTGATGAATACACTGAGACTAGTGATTCTCTTCCCGATGGATCTCTATTCCTCATTAGCACGTCAGACCCTTGGTATGGAGATATTATTCTCTATCTTCAAACTGAATGTTTTCAGCTTGATATCTCCCATGAAGAACATTGTTGTATTTGCCACTATTCTAAACGCTACCTTATCATCAACGACACCTTGTATCGCCGTGGTATTGACACTATCCTACGACGTTGTTTAACCCACGATGAGACTGAACGTGTTTTGAATGACTATCACCTTGGAGCTTGTGGTGGTCACCTTTCTAGGATGGCTACAACCCATAAAATCTTATGTGCCGGTTATTTTTGGCCCTCCATATTCAAATATTATATTGAGGCTATCAAAAGATGCCCACCCTGCCAAATTTTTCACAAAAAGGAACACACCCACCCTTCTCCACTACATCCCATTGTCTCCATTGACCCCTTTTCCAAATGGGGCATTGAGTTTATGCAATGTAAGCCTATCTCAGCCCAGGGGCATGGTTATATCATCGTTGCCATTGATTATTTCACTAAATGGGTTGAGGCTATGCCTACATTTATTAACAATGGCTGTACTGCAACTCTCTTCATTTTTAACCACATCATCACTCGCTTTGGTGTTCCACAAGCCATTGTCACTGATCACGGTTCACATTTTCAAAACCAGATGATGAGTGAGTTACATGTCAAGTTTGGTTTTCGCCATGAAAACGCATCCCCCTACTATCCTCAAGAAAAAAAATAAGTTGAAGCTATAAAAAAAGTCATTAAAACCATGATCCAATGCATGGTGAGGGAAAAAAAAACTTCTTGGCACTTGCAACTTTTCTCCACCCTCTGGGCTTATCGAACCTCAGTGAAAACTACAACCAGATTCACTCCATTCCAACTAGTATATGGCGTCAAAGAAGTGTTACCAATCAAGTGTGAGATCCCTTCGTTGAAACTCACTGTAGAACTCCTACCTCACACCTCTGCTAAAGAATAATTATTCCTATATTTGACTAAGTTGGACGAAACATGTCGCGATGCTTCTCTCATTAACAAGACGTATAAAAAATGAATGAAGAGACAATATGAAAAATCCGTTCAACCTCGTGCTTTTGCATAAGGAGACCTAGTCCTCATTTATGACTAGGCTCATGATAAGCTAGGGAAAATAAAGTTATAACCTCTGTGGCATGGACCCTATATCGTAAAACATGTATTACATAGAGGTGCCTACGAGCTAGTTGACTATGATGGAATATCTCTTGGTGAACCCTGGACTGATCTTTACCTCAAGAAGTACTATGCATAGAACATCTGACATGTGTTATTTGTACACTATTGTACTATATTTTTGTGATTTGGTGTGTCTTTTGTCTTGTGTGTACGATTTTTGTTTTAGTCTCTTATAATTTATCTTGTGATTGTGTGCACATATGACATCTACGTTTCCCATCTTTGTCGGGTTTGTGGATGGCACTAGTTGACACACCCAGAACATTGCTTCTGTAGCTTGGGTCATTTACCACTCTAATGAGTTGGTGAGTTCAGGAGGCATTTGCCTAGTATCGACAACCAATAACGTGGCAGAATATCACGCTGTCATTGGACTTTTAACCGAGGCCTCCTCTCTAGGTATATCGCATATAATCATTAACCTAGACTCTCAACTCGTGGCTTGTCAGCTTAATTGATTCTACACTGTTTTGGAACCCTATCCTATTGCGTCTCCACCTACACATTCCTCGTCTTGAGAGAATGTTTGAATTTACACAATACATGCACATACCAAGAGAACTCAACACAACATCAGATTCGCTAGAAAATTATATTTTGGATCGGTATCTTGTGCATAGATAAATTTTTTTTAAAGAAAATGAATCACATGTACATTAAAAACACCACACAAGATAATTTGTAACATCATTGGCACCACAAAACTTGATATATATATATATATATATATATATATATAAGCATGATAGAAAAGGTTTGTTTACATAAAAAATAACATAATAGGGCAAAATATGGACCCTCACGCCCATGATATCATCATGAAAAGACTATAAAACATATGGAGGATCTAGTCCTCCTGAACCACGTTGTGCTCCGATAAGCACACCACTGCACAGGCCACTCATTAGAGCAAGTGGTTCAAACTCTCAGGGACCCCTACTGTATGCCTCTATAGATGTATATGTACATCTTGCCTCTTGAGAGGTGGGACACCCATAGTGAGACCTCAGAGGTTCCTCTCAAACTCCCGGAGTCCTCCCATTGCCACGTATCCACGACGCCCTAGTGCTGACATCTATGCCAGATGTGATGCGCCTCTATTTACATGATGAAACAAAACATCTGTTAAAATCCCTCTTTGTACACATAAAAATAATATAAATTACAAAATAAAAAAACACATGACAAATTTTGGTTTCATACCTGACACATCCCAGTCAATACCCTCTAGAAGAAATAAGTCCATGCTCCCTCAGAAATCCACTCCAACATATGGAAAGTCCTCAATAACAATTAACTTCCTTCTCGACCAAGCGAATAAGTCATTCGTGAACTTGAACTCTGAGTTGGTTCCCAATCTCGGGGACAAACTTGTCCATCTTTCCATAAGTGGCTTAGTCATCGGTTGTGCCATCAATGAAATATGTGCCTGCATCTGGGGTATTCACTCCAGAAATAACAAAACCAAGAAAGAACCATAGCCAAATTGTTTCTGCTTCCCAATCCTTCACTTCGTGATTTGATCCTTCATGTTCTGAAGGAATCATGCACTCCATTTAAATAGTCTAGGCTCCACGCATTGTAGAGCATAAGACATTTGAGATTTTGAAGCCAAATGTGCACTCGTGCCACCTTCCAAGTTGGTAATGGAAAATAAAATAGATCTTACTGCCAAATCTATGACATCCTTGATCACGATTCGTCCCCCGACTAATTGTGACCCTGAAATACAATGGTCAACCACATACACCTCGGTAGGCTGAGGAGTTTCCCGATGCTCGAAAAAAAGGATAGGATCCCCTCTTCTTGAGAGGCCGGTCAAAAAGTACACATCATCGAGATCAATTTTGAGCAATTGTGGTCTAATACATAATTCCTGCTCGACATCATCCCATAGTCCAATCAGATACTCTACTAATAAAACTTATTTCTTCATCTTTTGTAATTTGAAATACTTGAGGAGGACACAATTCCTCAAAGCGGCCCTTGTCTGAGGGTTTTACAATGCGACTATATTGTCGAGATCATGCTCACATTCTTTCCATTCAATCATCGTTCTAATCCGTGTAAGCTTCAAAAACATACATTTAAAATCCTTTAGTCAATCTCTCATAGCAAAAAATTGGGTATTTTTAGCATAAAAAACAATTTTTTTTCAATTCTGCGCTGATTCTCTCCTAATATTATCCACAGGGTGCTAGCTCTCCCTAGGCACATGCACCAGGGCACCAAAAACACGATCTACACTCCCCTCACCCCTTTGAGGGAGCACCGATCTAGTTCTATGCTTAGGGCTTCCTAGGGAGCCCATAACAACCTAAAAACTACCTAAAATACAATTCTAAACCATGAGAAATGACTAGAATGGTTAAGTGACCAACCTGGTCCAGAAATATGTGAAAATGGTTAACCAAAACTCCAGTGCCCACAACTTGAAAATCACCCTCCAAGGTTGAAAATACCAAAGCTAGAAGAAATTGGTGAAAATGAAATGGTAAATGGGATTTCTAACCCTATTTCACTATTTTAGGGTTGAATTTTTCTAATATAAAGTTTCTTTTGGGTTTTAAATCTTTTTTGAGGAGTCACTAATACCCTGGATGCATAATTGTGTTCATTTGGAGGTCTCGAAGCAATATCTTTTTCATTAAACCTTGTAACACTGTCGAGCACAGTCTTTGTTCTTTCTCACGCTCGAAAAAACATGAGAATGTAACCGAGTAGACTTTTTCTGAATCGTGAAGGTTACAAGAAAAAGGAAACCCATGGAGTCTCCTTTAAACTCTCTTCAGACTCTCTAAACATGAAAATATTTGCTGAGTAATCTTTCTTCCTTTCACACTCGTTTAAAAGGTTTTGAAAGGGCGTCTCCCGAGTAGTAGTTTATCTCTTTTTCAGACTTTGGAGACTAAATTTACAAAAAAGGACAACCTTGCAGGAGTTGTCTTTAAGTTCTTTCAGACTCTCTAAATACGAAAAACCACCGAGTTTTCCTTCTCTGGACTCATTAAAAGTCACACATTGAAGGGCCCATATGGGATCGAACCCTTACTTCTTCCAGTTCGTTAAACAAAGGAAGAGGAACTTACTGAAGGTGAGTTATATAGAGCATGTTTTATCCTTCTCGAGCTCGTAAAAACAAAAAGAGGTACTCGTCTATCTGGGTGGGGGAAAAAATTGAAGGAAGCAAGCCAATCCGTTTTTTAGAACTATCACAAGTCACTCTTGCAGTCGCCCTTGAACATGACACATTGTTTCTACATACATTTTAATCTGCTGAACCTCTACATGATTTAAACCAATCATATGAGTTGTTTTACTCCTTTGGGTCACCCGATGAAAGTCACAGTATCCACTGCATCATGTTTTGGTCCATGTTACGTTTATGCTGCTAAGTTGTGTTGTGCCTCAGTGTTCAAGGGAAGAATCTGCCTCAAGAGTCAACCATCGCAAATTTCCAGTTTCAATACCCATGTCAGCCCATACTCATTTGATTTCACCATATTACATCTCTATGTCAGTTTCATGTCATTGATGAGGGATACATCAAGGCCCTCCTTCGAAGAGTCTTTTCTTGTTGAATTCAACACATTATTTGAGAAATTTGACTTAGAAACCAATTAGTACCTTGGGACCTGCATGCCTCAATGGAAGGCCTCCTTGCCTCCGACAGTAGGTTTACATCAATGAATTCTGATCGAACGATTCCATGAATGTTTGACTTCAGCTCATTTATTCACATTCGTTGGATTGTACTAGGGTACCTTGGGAGTCATTGACATCATTGGTGATTTCCCTCGCACTTGTTAACGATTTACCTCATTGACCGATAATCAAGTGGTTTCTATGATGTTCGACATCAAAACGCTTATTCACATGGTTTTATTTGTACTACATCGGGATTATGACAAAGACCCTGGGTTGAGCTTTCACTTTGTTATCTACTTTCCTAGGTTGCGAAGGAGATATTTTGAGCATACTGATATAGTATTACATAGATCCACTTTGTATTGGTCCATGACTATTTTTTGTCATCTCGTAGATCCACTGTGTATTTCTTGTGTCTACGATCGGTTCATGTCATGGAGGTATAGATCCACATTGTATCTTTGGTGGCTATACCCTTAGTCAATATGATTATGGATCCGTAGTGTATTTGGTGGCGGCCATACCTTAAGTCCTTTATCACTCAAGCATAATTATACCTAGCATGGGCTTGAAACATATGATAACATTTATTTGATGGTTGTTTGCAGCTTCTACCAGGTTCTCCGACTCCATAC
Organism: Picea mariana; assembly: GCA_032191745.1. Classification (NCBI taxonomy): domain Eukaryota; kingdom Viridiplantae; phylum Streptophyta; class Pinopsida; order Pinales; family Pinaceae; genus Picea; species Picea mariana. The sequence continues at coordinate 3,660 of JASDQU010376349.1, read as the reverse complement.
CCTTGCTTCGAAAATCTACAAAGTGCTTCAGTCATCAACTTCCATCTTCTGAACTTGGACTTTGGTGGGAAATCTGTTACATGTCAAAATTACCCACTTCGATAATGCCCCATTGTCATTGTCGTAAGTGTCGCACTTTTGTCTCAAGTGTCACAAACATCATATTTTTGTCCTGCATGTGTCGTATTGCGGATGACATCATAAGAACACTTGGTACACCCTCTAATACTTGTTAGAAGAGGAAAACATGTCATTTTGAAATCTTACAAACATTTTTTCTTGAAGAAATATCTTCTTAAGTGAATTTTTGGAGATCAATTCTCCCTTGCTCACATGTAGGGAGCGCTAGCACTCCTTGTCCACTTATCAAGGAGCGCTATAACGCTATGTTTCCATCTTTAAGGGAGCACCGATCTGTTGAAGGAATCTTGGGGAGGAATCCCCCTTATCTCTAAGGATAACTAGAAAGCATCTGAGTTAGTTTGGCTCGAATCCAAGTTATAGGATGGATCTAAGGGAAATATCACAACCGATGGAGTCATATCCTCAACTTATTCCAAAAATAGCTAATATGTTTGATCCTATCAAAGCCTATATAAGGAGGCATTCTCATGGTGAAAAGGGGGAGAATATCAGTGAAAAGTATTTTCATTATGATCGTGGGTCTTTCGAGCAAGGGGTTGGACAAGGAGGACTTAGTGAGGTTGGTGCATCTGCATCTATAGGTTGTAAGTACCTTGTTATGTTCTCATTAATATATGCTTGGCATGTTTCCTTCAAGTTTGTGTATGTTTACATAGGCTTGTCTCTTCTCGATAAATCTAGTTTAAACTTATCTTGGTAGAATAGGGAGAATGCATTGTCTTTGTTGTCTGTTCAATTGCAAAACTCATTAAAGGGATTGAAGATGAAGTTTAGCCTGGATTGAGCAAGGACAAGCTTCAAAAAAAGGTACATCATGCTTTCTTCCTCTTTTTCCTTTGACTAGTTTAGCTACATTTAAAGGAGTGTCAGTGTTCAATGTTAGCATTTTTCTGTCTTGGTCATAGGGGTCTAGGATCCAAGAGGACATTCACTTGTCCACAGGGGAATTTTACTACAACACTACCCTACTTGGAATTGATTGGGCATTCGATAACAACATGGTGTTGAATCTAAAGAAGTGATAGATGCCGTTTTAAATAGCCACTCTATGCATGATTGTGCCATTATATCCCAATGAAGGGGATAAATACAACGAGCCAATAGATGAGGATGTGTGAAGATCTATTGTTGAAAATATTTACAAGATCACGAGATACAAGGAAGATTAAATCAATCCCAAAATGAATGGAGAAATGATTTGGAGGAGTGTGAAGGTGTATGACAATAATTCATAGGACACCATGGAGAGGTGGAAGAACAAGATCTATGAAATGTTTACAAGGAGATGCAACCACATTACCACTGAAGTGCAAGAAGATGAATTTTGGTCCTATCGATTCGATGGATCGGATCTGGTGGATGCACTTATTGCTTGGATGTGGAAAATTCCCTAAAACCACCAGGTACGTGCCCTCAATACAATGTTAATAGGAATACTTGCACAATGGTGGGCTACACATCGAGAATATCTTTGATCATGGGTAGTCATGGAGGATCTAGTTACTCAATTCCCTGGAGGACGCGTTGCATGTGCGATAGATGGAGATGACCACTCAATATGTGGTAATAGAAATCATGTCCTCCCATTCAATCCCCATAAAACCCATTGAGAAAATATATGAGTTATGAATGAGCGAGGAAGGAGTGTCTAGTTAGCAAAAGCCACGAGATCCAAAGGGGTGGAGTGTAATTCCTCCATGGATGAAACTAAGAGGATAGGAATGTGTGAAGAAGTGTCACGACCCACCAAGGGTCGCTTCATCCAATTAACTGGTGGTGAACCAATGTAGGGGTGCACATGAGTCATGCACGATGCCCCTGAAGAATAATATTTACACATTTACAAAGGCATCAACATCACACTTAAAACAAGGCATCACAAATATTTTTATTCCATAAAGAGTGACATATTTTTTGTACGGTTCCTAGGGAATATCCTATTGTGATGGTACCCAACAGTAAGTMCAAGATCCCTCCTGGATATTATGCACGTTTGAAAATAAAAAGGAATGRACATGCCCCATGAATGCAAAAGGGCATGCAAGAGGTTGACGTGGATTGGAAATCTAGAGTGTCGATAGGGCCACAAAACAAAGCACTCTATCATTTACTTTCAAAGGGGATAACATGGTGATATAAAMATGAGTGTTTCAATGGGTTTTCAATGAGGATTGTTATACACTTTGATTTATTAACGACTTGGTGCGTACTTCCTGCAGTTGTAGTACCATACTCACCTAGAAAATTTCCCCTCCTCAAGTTACTACTTGCCCCTTTAAAAGCATGCAGTTTTATTTCTACTCTACGAGTAGGATTCCATAACCACATAATATCAGAAGAGGAAATCAAAATCAAGCAAGGGAATAATCGATGCGTCCAACACAACACTGGGGTTTATCCATCCACATATTAACCCTAACCAGATGACCTCAGAAGGAACAATTTGAATGGCTCCGTCAAGCAGGCTGCAAGGTTGTAACAAATTGAAGGAAGTTCATGAAAGACAAAAACCAGAGCCACTATTACCCTAAAATATTAGCGTTACAAGATACCAGACGAGGAAAGTTCAGGATGGTCACTTCGTCGAATACGATGTCAAAGACTCTGCACAATTTCTGGCCAGGGATTTCACAATTATGTGAAGGTGGTTCAAAGTGCGGGTGGTTAACCATTGGTGCTCATATAAGATTAGGCCAAACCACTTCACCAGTCCGACATATTATCCCCGATCGATTTTCCTCACTTTGGCCATGGGGGATTGGTTACCATATGGATTCACTTCATTCTTACTCGTTTACATGGTGGATACCTTTGTTCAGGGGGGAAATATCCGATTGATGTAGCAACAATACAACAAATTAACAACCTTCCCATGCATGGAAAGGAACCTGAAAAAACACTAACGGTTGAAGAAACTGATTAGAATGATGTGTATGGAAAGTACAATAGGCATCAGGGTACACGTGGGGTGGTGATATTTGAAACTAATACTCTTCCAGTTCGGTTTTCTACCCAATTGATCACTTGTAAAATATTGCAAAAATGGATGAAGGAGGAGTGTCCTCTCGGTGTCATTGTAGAAACTGAACAATGCTTAGCAGGTGTCCAACTTTCTTGGGCATCATATATCCTTAATGAATTCATTGAATATTTCTTGGATGCAAAGAATTTTAGGAAGGACTTCCACTACATTTGGATACTACTGCTTTTCACTATGGTTCTATGGAGGCCCCCTCTAAGATATGAACATGCTACTGGGAGAGTCCCAACATATGTATCTCCCCAATTCCTTCGATTGAACATAAGTAGAGACCCTGTCATTCAGGAGTCCAACGAAAAATTCTTTCAAAAATGGTACCGACAACTTGTGAGGTGTGCATCCCATGTAGTATTATCGGTAAGTATGCTAGCTACCTTGTGTTTGAATGAAATTTTCATAACACTTATATCTATCTCGGTGATGACCAATGAGATGTAATGGTGCTTCTTCCTTTTTGCATCACAAAAGAGGATATT
>JASDQU010376348.1:0-11367 GCA_032191745.1 Picea mariana | reverse complement strand
CAATATTTGCGGAGGCTTTTCTTATCCCTTCCTAGTGTTAATTTCAAATACCATGGAATGTCATTCGCACGTCGTCAACTTGGTTCATTCACGAAACCTCCAATCCCTAAATGTTCTTCACCGTAACCGCCACCTTCGCACTTCTAAGTATGCGATAATTAAGCTTTACTTCTAACAGCTCACCATACAACACGCATAGAGATTGTCATTAATGAGTGAAGAGATCGAGGAGATTTTCCATTCGCACGCATTGAACCAACATTTCAGGGGGGTTATATTATCCCCTCTATTTGTTCATTTCAAGCAGTGTCTGGAGCAAACCAACGTTTTCATAAACTACTGGCAGCACCTCCACAACAGTTCTGTAGAGATACAGTGAACATCTTCGGACTTGAGGACCAGAACCACCATAGTAGCAAAGCATCGCTCCAACGGCCTGCCACAGTAACAAAGCAACCCAAATTTCTTCAAAAGGACGAGGTTCATCCTAAAATTGATAGTTCTCACAAGCTTCCCATGGAGAAGAAGGGAAAAAGAATTGTAGGGGAGGCGGACGAGCCTGAAATTGAGAGTGAAAACATGGACCTTGACATTGATCTGGATAACATATTCTGCAACCTTGAACAACCGGGAGACGGGATTAACCATAGCTACCCAATGGACATAGCTGATGCCGAAATTTTTGACGAAGATGAATCCTTCGTATTCCAGAGTGTTGTTTTTGAAAGCAAATCTAAAAAATTAATTATTGAAAAAAGAGATGTAAAAAATAAGAAAAGAAAACATCGTTCAGAACTTGACCTTGCCAATATGCTGGCGTCCAAAATCTCTGAACTTCACATGGCAACCGAAGATGATCTTCATGATTCCATTGGAGTCATTGAGGCCGAGAATGCTAGACTAATGGACTGGATCAAGGAATTAGAGGAAGCTTTGTTTCCTATGCAATTGCTTGGCAGCCCTTTGGCAATAGCCATGCCTACAACTCCCTTCACCCCTGCACCAAACCTAAAAGGCTCCTCCACCTTTCTTGCATCTTGTAGAGAATATGTGGAGAAAAATATCAACAAAATAATGGAACTGATTACTAAGGCCTGGGAAACATCACAAAATATGGAATCCCTAGGAAGTAGCGCACATAACTTGCTCGAACTTCTACAGATGAATTTAAAAAATGAAGAAACTTTCTATTTGCACATGGTCATCCCTTTTGCCTTTCATGTCAACAACATGGTAGACATGACAAGAAGACAACATGACCTACCGTCCAAAAAACGACTCACTCAATTAGAAGCATACTGGAAAGAGAAGGTGAAGAACCTGTATATGATCGTCCAATCATGTAAGCAAACAATATAAAAGAAAGAAACATTATTCACAAAGCTTGTCAAAATAGACTTAGCTGGAAGGACCAATGACTTCCAGGATCCCAGCTTAATTGTCAACTCATTGGCGTTAACCAAGCAAGCTTTCGCTAACCAAGTTGATAATTTTAAGGCGTTGTCTTTAGAAAATCTTTACATGATTCTTGAATATCATGAAGAACACGTGGACAACTGGCTAGTCCACTATTCGGTACCGAATGGAGACATTCATCAGGCTCTGTGTAATATTTCTATTGATCTAAGCAAATTAGCAAATGAAATTTTCAGCATTAAAATCTGGAATCACAGCAACGTCGCCCCCTTGAGAAGCTACATTGAAGAGAACTTGAAGCGGGTCGCCGACAAAATCCAACAGGAAAAGGCATCAGCAAGAAAATAACAAAAATACGTATATGGAACATCGTTATAAATACTTTGTTTATCAATCCAGTTATTCAAGCGGGTCCGAGACGAAAACCAATAGGAAAAGACATCAACAAACAAATACCGAAAATACTTATATGTACCATCGTTGTAAGTCTATACTTATAATCCTTTCTTTATCAATCCAGTTATTCCACCTTTTCTGAATAGAAATCTATAACCAAAGACTGATATCTTCCCATTTCTACTTGTTCAGGTATTACACTCTACCGTCTTCCACTTCTTCTTTCCACAGTCCTATTTCTTGTACATATTTCTCTTATGGTCTGCGAGAGCCCCAATCCTAGTCTATATGACAAATGCATTTAAATTCCAAGAATATGTAACAAACTATTGTTTTTTCATATATTCCAAATAAAACTATTCTTTTGTCTCTTTATATATTTATGTGCTCCTAGATTTTCATCTTCAGTTATGTTGAATGTCAAGAGATTCCATTTATTTTATTTCAATTCTCTTTTTTCTAATGCATATCTTTTTCTGCTTCGTCATTTTCAAAATTAAATTTGAGATAAATCACTCATTCAAATTTGAGATATCGTATTTGACACACACACACACACACACACACATATAATTTCCAGGAATATGTAACACGCTTTTTAATTTTTTTATATAAATGTCATAAAATTGTGTTCAATACTTTTTTTCTACTCACACATATAGAGAGTATGTCATTTCTTGCATCTTTATCATATGTCCTTCATGATGCTTGCCACATCTGCACTGCAATTTCAAGGCCCAAGTCCAATTGTGCTATTACATCAACATGAGGCCCTTAAAATTCAAATAGTTCGCAAGTCCGCTTGTCAATTTGTATATCGCGGAACTTTGGGTGCTATTTGTAGGGCACAGAACAACAAAGCCCAAATTTTGAGCTCGCCAACTTGATAACCCGCGATCCAAATAGTTTAAAATTAAATAGTCTGCAAGTTCGCTTGTTAATTTGTATATCGCGGAACTCTGGGTGCTATTTGTAGGGCACAGAACAACAGAGCCCAAATTTTGAGCCTGCCAACCCGATAACCCATGATCCAAAAATTTCCTAAGTATGCAACAAGGACTTTGTGCTTGCTCTATAAAATCTTGTGCCCATACTTTATAAAAGTACATATTTGGTATCTATAAAAGTTAATGTGTACTTTATAAAAGTACATATTTCGTATGTATAATTTATGGTGTCCAGGAACTTATATTTTCATAAATTTCAATTTATTTTCTGTCCAGGAGGCCTTCTTTTAAAGAAAACTAATTCGACAATGCTAATTTAAAGAAAACAAACCTATGTAACAAACATTGCTACTATTCTATTATATGCTAAATCTTTTGTGTCCAAGAACCTTTTAAATGTAATATTATTGTACGCTAATTTTGTTGGTCCACGCTCCTTTTAAATCTTGTCTGTTCTATCAAACTTAGATACTAGGAACCTTTGTTGATGTAGCAGACATTAATAATTTCTTATAAATTTAAAATAAAACTAATTCGAGAATACTAAATTCTGCATGGATACCACATGTACTGCAACTTGCAACCCACGTGTCTATACATGGTCACATTTACTCCCATTCCAACCTGACAGGGACTACACTACCATGCAACACTTGTTAAAAATCAAAAGTGTTAAAAGACATGAGGATGGTTTTTTTCTTTATTCTATTATCATTATTTTTACTTGTCAAAATCAGAAGTATCATTATTTTTACTTCTCAAAAATCAGAACTGAATCATTATTTTTACTTCTCAAAAATAAGAACATAATCATTATTTTTACTTCTCAAAAATTAGAACTGAACTGTTAAAGTGTTAAAGGACAGGAGAATGACTTTTGTTTTTATTCTATTATCCTCAATTTAGTACAGTAAGAAGCAAGATGAAACAATATGTCGATGACGTACAAGTTTTTGGGAAATAGAGTTTTTGACATCTTGTAGTAAGAAAAGAGATACCATAAAAGTTATTGGGAAACAAAGCTTTTGACATCGACACATTAATACAAGAAATAATAGTTTAAACGTTCTACCTTTTGAGGGTTTTTTGGCCATTTTTTTCGTTAGATTTTTTTTTCCAAAATCTGGTGATGAATGGTTGGATCTGCAGATTTGAGTGGTTAAGTTTGTATAATCGGAGTGCCCCAGGGGTTTTTCAGCACGTTGAATCCATTTATGCATTCAGAAAGACAATTTAAACAACAAAAAATAGAGATTTTGTCCAAATTTACGTCGCCAGATTCCGACCAATTTCTGATAGAAAACCCAAAAAGTAAAACGTTTAGTCAACACCATGAAAGAAAACCCTGATTAATAGCTTTGGACACATTCACAACAAAGCATGCAAGTGGAACTCTATATATTGATAGCCATGCAATTAAATAAATTGAAATTGAAATGGAAGTTCAAGACAGATTATAATTCTTATTGGTGAATATAAGCTTATAGATATGATTAGTTGGTTATTTGAATTTTGTTTTCCAGAATTGTTTTTTAATTGTATGATAAATGCCACATGTGAAGCGACCATTCCATGTCCCTCATTTGATTTGTTTTATTATAAATATAATTTTAAATACTTATAAAATAGAGACGAACAATATAATGATATTTTCAATGGGTTTTATTGGAATACTAATTCCCATGCTCTTTTTATATATTATAAAATTTCATTATGCATGCGAAGTCCCTAAAATGTAATTGTTCCACATTAATTTAAAATCCAATGAGTATGGAGCTTTTTTGGAATTGTTTTTTCTGTTTTTATATATTATAAACTTCATTATGCACGTGAAGTCTCAAAAATATTAGTGCAATTGTTCCGCATTAATTTAAAATCTAATGAGTATGGAGAATGTTTTGAAATATGTTCTAAACCTTCACCTGCTTAAAAACAATTAATTTAAAGCCTAACTACCATTCTCGCATTTACTTGTTCAATGATTTTTAAATCACAAATTTAAATTCCTTCGCCTACCACAATTGCACAACAACAAATGGTTGTAATAAATATTTAATAATATATCATATGCCAAATCTTCAAATTATATGCCAAATCGTCCAATTATAAAGATAAATTTTAAGTTAATTGTTGGAGCTTACCAGACTCATCAATTACAAATCTCTCGCCTATTTCAATATAAGGATAGAACCACGTTGTAGAAAGTATTGAAGTGAAAAAATGTTGCAGGTTGGACTGCCCAACAACTAGAAAACCCATTTGTGGTTTGATACCCTCGAAAGTTCCTCTTGGCAAGTCATTCCCCCACTCTTGATGCTCGCAGTAGTACGTGCGAACCGCGAGGCAAATGTGTGGAGCCCCTTAATTGAGAGAGTAGAACCCCCTATTTATATATGAGTCTCCCAACTAGTTGATAGTCTTGCCCACTGCACTTGGATCGAAAGGAAATGCACCATAATTATTCTCTTATACAATGAAAAAGTGAAAGAAGCTGATTGAGACTTTGAGAATGAGCATACTTCTTCTGTTGGAGAGGTTTTCAACAATAGAATTTCATATCAAGTGATTGATAAACAACTCTTTCAATGCCTAAATTCAGAGCTATTGTATTAAATCCGGTCTATGCTTATAGTGGTGCTTCAATAAGTGAATCCTTACCTGCACAACGAAGCAATCGATCTCACTGCCCACCTACACTGATTAACCCCACCCCCAAGCAATCTAAACAAGCAATTGAACCTGTCAAGTCATTGTAGCAGTGGATTGGACCATCTAGGGGTAAAGCACGAATAGATCATTGGAGTGGAATCATTCTAAAGGGAACCACACCATTCTCCTCATAATTTCAGAATCTCGCGAGCGATATCCTTTTCTTTCCCTAGCCTTTGGATTTATTAGCTCACCCCTCGAAAAGTATATGATCTAGATCATGATATCTAACAACTTCAACCATTTCCTATGTGTAGTATTTCTAATATATAACGTTAGGCCCCAAGTCCCAAACTACCATACCCACCCGGTCATAGGCAACTTATCAACGTGAAATGAGTTCCACCAGTTGGGGCTAGCAAGTGGCCTATTTTCTCGCGTTATTTACCCACAATTGACATCAATTTGATGAGCCCATGAAAATGTTGATAAAGTTTTGATTGTAATGGTTGTGCATGTAGTGGTCTTGGGAAAATTCATGCACTCAACGAGACATATAGCGAAAAAAATCATTGATAATTACATTGTTGCATGAAATTGCTTTACCATTTATGCAAATTTTTAAGTGAGCACTTGACATTTAGGACACCACGATGAAAATTTCATGCGCTCAACATGACAGATGCAAAAAACTCATTGAAAATTACAATGTTGCATGAACTTGCTTTACAATTTGGAAGTTGTAGCGAAAATTGGTTTTCCATCTTTCAAAAAATGCAAGGGATGAGCACGTTGAGGTTGAGGCTGAGGAGTAGCAGCCCACTCAAGCATAGGAGGCCAATTGGAGGTTGAGAAAGAGAAGCCTCTTGCCAAAATCATGTAATAAATCAAATGGAGGTTGATAGCACCAAGATCCGCCCCTTTCATGCAACGACGTCGTAGCCCTTGCCATGATCTCTAACTTTTTCACGCCTCCTCCTTTTACGCCCTTGGTAAGAAAGTATATGCAAGGTTGTTAGAAGACAATGTAATAGCTTTGTTGTAATATTGTCCAGCTGATTTTTCTTGGCTTGGGAATGCATCTTGTTGGATGTTTTTGCATAGGCAGGAGAAACAAAGGTATAGGGTGCCAACTTCAGTGCTAGTTGCTTCATATCCATTTCTGATCCCAACATCAATGCAAATTTGAGAACCATAGACAGTTAATGATCCAACATTAGCAACAACATCAATTTCTTAAGCACCACCAGCAGAGGAGAAGGTAAATCCAAAGGCAAGACCTAGAAGAATAGACCTGGATCATTCATTAAAGCTTGTAAGTCGTTAAGGATCTTTTTTAGATGCTCCTGCTAAGTGAGATGTTGTAAAAGATATAGATGCTTATAAGGAAGTCATCGAACTTTAGAATTAGCATGTTCACTTCATTATTGTTCCTTTCCTCTTCGGGTCTTGACTCAACACTTAGAGAATTATGTTTCCCTTTTGATCAATTTATGTTTCAATCATATTCTCCCCAATTTGATAAGGAAAGATGGTATGTGTATTTTTTTCGAGAAAGAACCAGGGGAGTGGGATCATTTCAACCTGCTTATTCCCCTATGAAATTAGAACTAACGATTGCCAAGCTAGAAGTGCCAGGTGCTTCCATCTTTTTTCACTCATTATCTGGTCCGGGGGAAAATGTGGTAACTTGTGAAACGAAACCCCTAAGCTATGAGCTTTGATCCTTGTTCCATTATTGACGATCTTATCTATTGATTTTGTGAGAGCACATATGAGAAAACTGACCCAAAAGAGCATCGAAAGGTTTAGTCTCCCCTCTAAGTGAGCGTCCCAATCCCTATTTATGTTCTTTGCCGGTTTAGGTCCAAACCTGCTTTCATGGGTTGTGTTTTTGCTGCTCCGACTCACTTCGACTGAATAGTAGTTATCCCTCCTCCTCCTTACCCACCGAGGTACTCTAGACATGCTTCATATACCATTACAAGGCCTGACCTTGCTAGGTCATATGGAATTCAATTGATGTCGAGTCCTCTTCTTCTTTGCAAGCACAAAACTACTTTTGGATGTAGCTAGTGGGATAGTCACCTCAATACAGTGGAAAAGGGCATAAACCCCCTGGTCGTCTATCCTAGTGTGCCTCCAAGTGCATCGCTACAAGGAGCGCACTTGATCCATTTACTAATTTAATTAGATTTCAAAACCTTTTGTTCGAGAGCTAGTCCTTGATATGATTGGCCGCCTACGGACCCAAAAATCCAAGCACGAGTTGTAAGTTCAACTACATCTCTCTCTTCACGAAGAATTGATGATGAATAGATAAAGAGTGAGGTAGCAATCTCAGCCCCGACAAATCACAACATGAACATGTGAATAGATAGAGAGTGGGGTAGCAGTGTTGGCACCCAGTAAATATCAACATGAACATGTGGGAATTGCAGCTTTAGCCAATGGGTGATTTCACGGGGTCAAATGCAACTGTTGGTATTGGCATTGGTGGCTATCGATTTTGGTAAACGGATTCTGATATGTCAAGAGACAGTAACTGCTCGAATTAGATGTAGAAGAAGAGCATAAACGTTGTGCAGATGGGATGTAGAAGGAAGGCACTAAAGGAGAGAGGTGTTTGGGCTAAGAGGGTGGCCTGGAGAATGTTGAGGTTCCAATACCCAACACTCCGACCATCTGTGACAAGGTGTCATCTTTGTTTTATGTTTGTGGTTGACTATCACTCTTCTTGTACTTTGAAAGGCTAGAGTTCCATGAAAACAACTTGGTTGAAGATTTTATGGAAGTGAAAACAAGGTGGTTGAAGATTCTATGGTAAATCTGTTAGTTAGTAGGTGTTGTATTTTTTGAGTACTATCCTGCTCAGATTTTGGTTATGATTATCAGACTATTGTAACAATGATAAAACAAAAGGTATTGAATTCTGATATTTTTTTTAGTACTAGCCTACTCATATTTTAATTGTGATCATCAAGCTATTGTAGCAATGATAAAAGGAAAGTTATTGAATTCAGGTATCTAATTTGTGTGTTTCTTCTTATTGAGCATAAATAACTCTGCATTTCTTATTGTAGCATGTGCAACTTGCATTGCAAAGATTCAATGAATGTATGGGTACGATCTTAAGAAAAGTATAGATTGTTCTCTCATATAACAATGAGCTTACCATTCTGTAACGCATAACAATGAGCTTACCATTCTGTAACGCAGAACAATGAGCTTACCATTCTGTAACGCATAACAGTGAGTTTACCATTCTATAACGCATAACAATGAGCTTACCATTCTGTAACGCAACTGCGTCCGAAGCAGGAGAAGGAGGCCTCTCAATTTGAGTCTCCTAGTGAGCTTACCATTTTGTAATGCAGCTACGTTCGAAGCAGGAGAAGGAGGCCTCTCGATATGAGTCTTGAGCCTTGAAGGAAGCTTCTTGATTTGTTGCTCCTGCTTAGAAAATTAGAAAATTTGATTTACTAAGGTCATGCCAAAAATTTGATTTGGACACGAAGCCCATGAGTATTGTCGAAGCCCTATTTTGATGAGGTGCTCTCAATGCGGTGGAGAGGCGGTGGGCGGTGGTTGTAGAGTGATAATTTGTCAGATTAGATTAAAGCCCTGACATAGATGCAACTTCAACAATTTGACAAAATGATTAAAGCCCTGACATAGGTGCAACTTCAACAATCTAACAAAATAATCATTTCATTTGCAATCACATTAGTATATTTAAAGAGTTGAGATAAAAGTGGAGGCTATCTAACACTGTAATTTAATATCATTGTATGTAAGGGATTAATTGAAGAAGCGAAAGTGAAAACATTAGGAATAGTGTGAAATAAATTACCGAGAAGAACAAAGCCAACAATAAGACTTCAAATCTTATTATCTAATTAAATTACAAAAAATGTATTTTTTTAATTATATATATAAATTGAGTTTGCTATATCAAACATTATAAATTCACAAAAAATATATAATCAAACCTTAAACTAATATGCATATCGAATGAAAGTCCTCGATTGCCTTAGGGACTAATATTTATCAATAATAAAAATAGAAAGAAACCTAATTGAAAAATGAATAATAAAAAATTATTAAAATAATTGATTTCTAAAATATTGAAAACATTTAACTTATAATAAATCTATTATAATGTTTTTTCAAATATTATATATTTTATATAAGTTTATGAATGTTAAAAGTTAATTAAGATAAATAAAATAAAAAATAATAATAATAATAATAATAATTTATTTTTGATTTATTATAATATTTTTTCAAATATTATATATTTTATATAAGTTTATGAATGTTAAAAATTAATTAAGATAAATAAAATAAATAATAATAATAATTTATTTTTAATTAGGTTTACTCAATTATAGAAGTATGTATACTTTATCTTCATGGATTTGAACTTATAATCTCTTATGAGAAAATACGTGTTCTTAAACATTATACCCACTCAAACTATATATAATACATTATATATAAATTTACTGATTATTCTCATTTATAATTTTATAATTCAATTATAAATTAACAAGTTAATTAAAATAATCACATTTTAGTTCATTTATGTTTGTTCAAAAAGATATTTAATCATTAGATTTCTATAGCGCTAATTTTCCCCTTTAGCGTGTCTAAGTATGATGTCATGAAATTTAATGATTATTCCCATTCATAATTTAATTATGAATTGACAAGTTTTGGAAATTAAAGTAATCCACTTTAAACTTCCCCTTCTTGGCTTATTTACTATTTTGATTTGAATGGGAAACGATATTTAATCATTAAATTTCTATAAGTGGATAATTTTCTATTTCTTTAGAGTGTTCAAGCATCATGTCATGAAATTTAATGATTATTCCCATTATCTTGTCATAAAATTTAATGATTATTTCCATATTCATAATTCAATTATGAATTGACAAGTTAAAATTAAAATAAAACCACTAATTTATATCATTTATGATTTGAAATGGGAAATGAGATGTAATCATTAATATGGTGAATAATTAAAATAATCCACTCATTTATATCATTTATGATTTGGAGTGGGAAACACTCATTTATGATTTGGAGTGCGAAAGGAGATTTAATCATTAAATTCTATGGATGAATAATTAAAATAATCCACTCATTTATATCATTTATGATTTGGAGTTGGAAAGAAGATTTAATCATTAAATTTCTATAGTGGATAATGTTCCCTTCCTTTAATGTGTCCAATATGTTCCCTTTTTTTAATGTGTCCAATGAAACTTTTATTGGATTGGTGTATAATTTTCCCTTCTTTTAATGTGTACCAGGCTGGTGTCCCGAAACTTCTTCGATGGGGTTGGAAATATTAAATCCTATTAAATAATTTATTATCATATTTGTTTTTGATAAATTGAGAATGTTAAATTATAATTAGGGTGTACAATTAGGTTTTATGTATAGAGTCGATGGTTACACGTTTTATAAATTAAATGTTATTTTGGATTAAGGGTTTAAATTGTTTTTTTGTTTTTGGAGTAAGATTTTATATTGATTCTGATTTTATATTAAGTATGTTTGACTAAGAGTTAAATATGTCAAGTGCATGAATATAATTTAGATAGGCATTGGAAGGATAACACTCCTCCTCTCAACCACTTAGACTAAATTCAAATGATAAATCATATGCAATTTATATGAATGTAATAAACATTTTTCTAAATTTGAAATTGTTTTAAAAATATTGTATAACAAAGCTTTCATTAAAAATATGTTTATATGTTTATATAAGGTATTTATTTATGCATAGATTCTCAACAAAATTTGGTTACCCCCTAAAACTCCTTAACATGAAATAACTTGTTTTTGAAAACATAAATCCAACTATTCCATCACCATTGTCTTAATGTCGTCAGTGGTTCATTATATATATTTAGATTGTTAATGGTGATCCTTATGTCAATGTGAT
>JASDQU010376345.1:0-11367 GCA_032191745.1 Picea mariana | reverse complement strand
GCTAACCCTCAAGGCCTTGCAATTGGATTCAACCAGCAGCTTGGCTAAACCCTGCCCTTTAACCAACTTGGTGGGCTTTATCTCCAGGTCAAACTCAAGGATCTTGACAATCCATTTACCTCTTCTCCCATCTATGTCAGGTTGTATAAGGATGTCTTTTACAGAGGCTGAAGGAACGTATGTAGTCACTCTTGAGTGCAAGACATAGACTCTGAAATCCTTGAGAGCTTTCACCAAGGCATAGGCCTGTTTCTCCATGATCTCATACCTGATTTCTGCATCTCTTAATGCCTTACTGAAGAAGGAAATGGGTTGCTCTTGCCCTTCCTCATTTTTCTGCAATAAAACTACTACTACTGTATCAAAAGAAGTAAAAGAAAAAACTAGGAAATCCTTGGAATAATCAGGACTGATCAGGATAGGTGCCTCAGTCAATGCCTTTTTTATTTGGACAAAATATTCCTTGGGTTCAGTAGTCCATTTTACTTCATTTCCCTTTTTGAGCATGGTTGTTATGTGTTTCACCAACTCAGCAAAATTTGAGACGAACCTCCTCAGAAAGTTAATCTTCCCTAAAAAAACCTGGACTTCCTTTCTAGACCTGGGAAGTGACAGGGTCTGAATTGCCTCTACCCTGCTAGGATCAACTCTCACTCCCTCTGTTGATACTATATGGCCTAACAGCTTCCCCTCCTTCATAGCAAACAAAAATTTCTTGGGATTTAAGGAAAGGTTGAACCTCCGGCATTTCAAGAAAACTTTCCTCAAGTGACAGCAATGCTCTTTATCAGACCTAGAGAAGACTGTGATGTCATCTAGATAGATCACCACAAACTGATCTTTCTCCCCGATGAAGGCTATGACCATGGCTCGCTGAAATGTTTCTCCTACATTCATTAATCCAAAAGGCATTTTGGCATACATCAATGTGCCCCAACGAGTGGTGAAGGTTGTTTTTTCTCTATCCTCTAGCATTACTGATATCTGATTATAGCCATAAAAAACATCAATCATGGATATCCTAGATGCACCAGTTACCCTCTACAATATGTGTTCCATGTTGGGCAAGGGATAGTTGTCTTTCTTTGAGCTCCTGTTCAGGTTCTTGAAATCAACACAGAGCCTGATTTCTCCACTTTTCTTCCTCATCGGAACCAAATTGGCCACCCACTCAGAATATCTCAAGGAGACAATGATTTGGGCATCTAAAAACTTCTTCACTTCTCTCTCCATGACAGGCAACAACATGGGATTTGATTGTTTTAGCTTCTGCCTAAATGGCTTAGCCTCTTTCTTCAGTGGGATCTTGTGTTCAATGATAGATGTGTCATATGTCTTGAGGTCTTCATAGGTCCAAGCAAACACATCAGAAAATTCTCTTAATAACTCAATATATTCGGCCCTCTGCACTTTGGTCAAACAGCTTGACAACTTGGAAAACTTAGTCTCCTCCTATGTTTCGATGTTGCACTCTGTTGTATCAACATCTTCATTTGAAACCCTACCTTTACTGCCACATCATTCCCATCGAACAATCTTTCTAAAGGGACTAGTCCCTTCGGAATGTGATTGTCAGGCAGATGAATAATATGGTGATTAGCAATTTTATTTAAAAATACCTCAAGGTGAGGGTGATTTTCAAGATCGGGATCCTGATCAATGTGCAATGCAGAAAATTCATCAACAGACTGAAGAAATTTTTTGATTTCAAGATCATCTTCGAATACCTTCCAATGCTTGATATTGTCTAGTACAGATGGCCTATATCTTATCTCAACATCATATTTGATCTTAGGAAGCAGAGGGATCCTGAACAGACTAGTTGAGACAGCTAAGGAATCGACCAAAGTATTTTCCTCTCTTGGAATAAAAGAAATGTTGAAAGATGAGAAGAAATTATCAATAAGGTCCCACACCTCATTTTTGTAACTCCTGAGCCGAGGATGCTTAGCTCGATAAGCATTTATGACTTGCTGGATTATCAACTCAACATCTCCGAACACTGCTACCCCCTCAATTCCCATTTCTTTTGCAGCCCTTAAACCCAGAACAAGAGCTTCATATTCTACCACATTATTGGTAGTTTCAAATTCTAGCTGGTATGACAGGGATATGGTTTCCTGACAAGGTGACACAAAAACCACTCCAGGGCCAGCGCCTTCGCTAGAAGAAGATCTGTCAAAGAACATCTTCCAAACAGAAGTGATTGGAGGAGGTATCTCGTGCTTAAATATGGATTGCTTTCTGATTTGAAAAGGGGCTTCAGGAGTATCAGTGAGCTGCAATAAACTAGACCCCGAATCAGTGTCAAGTGCAAAGATAGGATGATTGGTGGGGTCTACTTCATCACTAACAATGTAGGCCAACTGAGCTTCTCTGTACAACCTCTTGTGTTCCCCTCCAAAGACTGGAATGGTGGCATATGTGAGATCCATTTGCAATGTTCCTCCAAGTTTTTTAATCCAATATCTTGACAACAGCATACTAAACTTGGGGGGAACATCAGCTACTACAATTTCCATGACCACACTCTTCATTAGCAGTTGAAATAAAGAGACCACCAAGTCTTTGATGACTCCAAGGAATTTCACCCTCCTTGAATCAAAAGAGTACAAATCGTGATAGGCCTTTGTCACTTCCAGTCCCAATTCTTCGATGACTATTTTGGGCATAAGGTTGTGGAAAGCTCATGAATCCATGAGGCAATTATGCAGCACCTTATCATGTATGTTCAAGGATGTGTAGAAGGGAGGGGATGAATCATCTTTGTCTTCTACCATGGGACCTAGAACGACTGGTGGCTTTTCATATTGAAGATTTACTAAGTCTGTGGAAGGCTGGGGGGACTCAGATTGTAGCAGTTTGGAGAGGGACCTTTTGAAATCTTCATTTTTAACTAGTTCTGAGAGGGGTACAGGAATTCTAATATTTTGAATTACGTGCTCAAAACTAAAGGAGGAAACAGGCTTAGGAGATTCCCTTACCTCAGAGATAGGTTATTTAGTTGTTGGTGAAGTATTCTAAGTTTTATTTTCTTTAGTAGTGATTGTTGCAGGTTTAGTAGGCCTTTCCACTATGAGGGGTTGATCGTGGCTATCAAAATTTCCTTCTTTCTTCTTTGACCTGAGATGGTATCTGTTAGGAGTGTTGTTGGCCTTTTCCCCTTTACTCAACTCATTGATTTCAATGTTCATAAGGGATTCTTCATATGCAGATTGAGTCAAATGGGGAAAAGGGGAAGTGTCTTCAATACAGTGAATTTCAGGGTCGAGCTCATCTATCTCCTCTCCTTCCTCATGAGAAACTAGGTTATTTTGGAGAGGGGTTTGAATCCTCTGATCATCTTTGTCTTTGATCCTTTGTTCCCTTGGCAAAGTCTGTGGCACATTGTTACTAGGCCTCTTGAAGCCTCTGTTATCATTATTTTGGGGATTTTTGTACATGGGCTTCCCTTCTAACTCCCACCTTTCCATCCTAGCTGAAAGTGATTTTAGCACTTTAGTTACCTCATCTGTCTGAAGGGGAAGGGGAAAGGAATTGGATGGGGAGTCTTTAGGTCTCTTCCTGGATATGTCTCTATCAGCCTTATTCCTGAGTCAGTCAACAGCCAATATGTTAGATTCTACTTCCACGACTGCATCCTGCAAGTGAGCCAGAGTAGTGGCTCTCCTTTCCCTCAACAGCAGGCAGAAATTGGGATCAAAAGCGCTAGCATAAGTGATTTTAGCAGAAGCTTCTGAGAGCTTTATCTCAGCAGGGATCTTATTGTACATTTTATTGAATCTCTTGGAGAAGTCAGAGATAGACTCTCCTTCCTTTCTCTTCAAAGACCCAAACTCTGTCATGTAATACATGAAGTCTTTTTTGTCTCCCCACTGTCTCAAAAAGGCATTATCCAAAGCCTCAATCCCATCGATAGATCCAGGAGGCAGGGCCCTAAATCACTTTCTAGCCTCGCCTTCAAGGCTATGGATGAAAATACTCATCCATACGTCTGCATGCATGATAACATGATCATCTGTAAAACTGTAAAAGGCTTCAAGGTGTTCTTCTGCAGCTATGTCCCATTTGCCTGTAAACTTGGGCAGCTGCTTAAGGTAGCCATCTGCTGGAAGGGCATTGAGAGGTTGAGGTAACAAAAGGGGAGCATACCTAGCAGCTATTATAGCCTCCATTCTGGTCATGGGGGGATTTTCTCCTGCCATAGTAATATTAGGTGGAGGAGAAATCGGAGGAGAAGGAGCTCGAACAGGGGATACTGGAAATGAGCTTCCAGGTGGAAGGGGAAACAATGGGGGATTAATAGAGAAGGATAAAGGGCTTGAGTCAACAGATGCTTCTCTCTATGCAGTAGCAGCAACAGTAATAAGAAGAGAGGTGGTAAAGCTAGGAGTGGGGAAATATTTTGTGGTCCTGAGTCTATGTCAAGGTACAACTTCAAGGGAGAGGGGAGTGACAAGGATTTCTCCCTCCAATCCCAGACCAGGAGGGGAAAAATCAACAAGAACACTTCTGAAATTTAGGAAACGGGAAACTTCAGAAAAAGGTCTGCTAGGAAGCTGAGAAGAAGAAAATGGAGTTTCTACAAAAGGAGATGGAAGATTACATGGTTCAGCGGTGGAAGTTTCTCCTTCAGAGGCCTTTCCTTTTCTGATAATCACCTCCGGATCAACTTTAGGCGTAGCTAGAGGCAGTTGTGGATGGGACTGCGTGTGTCTACCTCTGGAAGCCACAACTAAAACAATAGGTTCGCCATAATGGAGTCGTTACAATGGAGTCACCAGGTGCACAGTAGCAATCTCGTAGGGCTCTTATGCCGGATGCACCTTCATAATCAAAGGCTCGATGTCATTCGATCCTAGGGAAAATTTTCAACTTCGTCCCCGGCAACGGTGCCAGAAATGTTTGGCTTCAGAAGTCACTCTTGGATTGCAGCAGGAGTAAGCCTGATGCCCATTAGTTTATGTCACTATTTGTTGATAAAGGGTGATGAATGGAAGTAAACTTAGAACAATATCATTCTAACTCAGAAACTAGGCCAGGCATGCACAAGCAGATGAGGTCTTGGTTTAACTTCATACAGTAAGTTGTAATAAGGATGAGTAGGAGGAAGACTTTTGTGAGGAAATGTGAAGGCCTGTTGTAGGCATTGAGCTTCTAACAACCTATAGAAGAAAAACTTGAACACAAGAACCTCTTATATTCAAAAGCAAAAACACTAAAAGAACATAATAGCATTATAATAAATCCTTTATCATAACACAGTCATGACGATTCATGTGAATCATTCAATCATGAACCCTTTTCGTATGAGATCAAAACCAGATGAAAAAGAGAGATGCCTTACATTCAACAAGAAAATTTCATATGTAGACACATAGCCAGGAAAACCAGTGCTTCATTAAAACATTACAGTCGGGAGCTCTGCTCTACCATCCATCCTTACAAAAATACAAAAACTAAGTATATATACTCAGAGCAATTCACCACCTTAGCAGCAGGAGGGTAGCTGAGACATTAAAGTTCAAATTAGCATGGGTTGGCTCCTCTATTCAGACGAGGACATCAGATCGACATGGCTTCTTTAGGAAAACCTGCACATAGGACGATCTTGGGTAGACTATCTGCTAGAACCTCCATGCCTTACATTCATGGCTTGAGCTGAGGTTTCAGCTACCTGCTCAATTTTCATTAATTGCCTTCCTCCATGGCGGGCGATCGAGATTTTGAGCACAAGGGACGACCACGCGCTTGTTTCCCATGGCTCGGAGGCTAGCCTCGTTTTTATTTTGGCTCCACCCTCAATGTAACCCAGGGCCATGACCTGGCGCCTCGCTCCAAAGGTGCTTTGACACTTCTCCTTTCGAGAGATTCCACCACTCTAGCGTCCAGGATCCTTGATGACTAAAACTGCAAAGCGGCCCTCCATATTGGTGGTTGGATCTGGCTTCAAAATCAATAGACACGATCCATTTTCCCTTGAACACATTGGCTCTGCGCCCCTCATCTTCTTTACCCGCCCTTCCATACGACCCTGTGCTATGACCGTTGGCCTGCGCCCAAAGGCACCTTCGCATTTCATGTATCATGGATGGAAGGGAGTCGACCCTTGTATTTCAAAGACCCGATAGCCGAAATGGCGACCAGACTTAATTGCATGCCATGTATCCTTCAAAATCAACGGACACAATCCATTTTCCCTTGAACACATTGGCTATGCGCCCCTCATCTGCTTTACCTACCTTTCCATATGACCCTATGCTATGACCGTGGGCCCACACCCAAAGGTGCCTTCGCATTTCACGTATCGTGGATGGAAGGGAGTCGACCCTTGTATTTCAAAGTTCCGGTAGCCGAAATGACGACCGGACTTAATCAGGCGCCATGTGTCCTGACTGGATCAGGCAACCACATTTATTTCGTGACCTTGTCCCTAAGGGATGAGCCCATGCACTAAACCTCATGCAAATCTGTGGATCTGGCTTACCCAATGACCGTTGATCTACTCCATTGATGGATATTCACCGCTAAAAATAAAAAATGCCCGCCTGCTTGATTTTTAACCTAAAAATAGAGATTTTATGCATGTTGCACTTGGGCACTCATGGCTGCGACCTTGGATAACATCATTTGATGGGTCTTAAGCCCCATTTCATTTATTTTTCACCAAGGACCCGAATCCAGAGAGAAGCTTCCACCTTACAAGAATATGTGCTAACTGAATGGATTGGTCATGGTTGTAAGTAACTCTGTGTCTGGTTTAAATACTTTAAAATTTGATGATGTTTTTGGTGCTATCCTTAGTGAGGAAATGCGACGGAAAAGCACAGGTGAGACATCAAGTAATGAGTTAAACATGGAGAACAGGGGAAGTTAAAAGGATAGAGGAAAGGCCTTAGGGAACCGTGGGAATTCTAGGAAGGGAAGATCCAAATCCAGAATGGGAAAGATGGAGCGCTGGAATTGTGGGAAGAAAGGACATATGAAGAAAGACTACAGAGCTCCAAAGAAACAAAGAGATGGACAGCAAGAGAAAAATCAAGAAGAAATGTAACAGGTGATGTGTTACAAGATGCTTTGATTATTTATGTAGATAATATTTTTGAGTCTTAGGTTGTAACACCCTGTTTCCCTCAGNATAATATTATGAATATATATATATGGAAAGACTGCTGAGAGGGGGATGTGCTGAAAAAGAGACCACGATGGCTGAAGAAAGGTGGTGGAAGGCACCTAGAATGGTGGCATTAACTTCCACCGAAACCAATACCGTATTTGGAATTCACTAGCCCGAAGAACCAAGAGCTGCTCGTTGGCCCGAAATAAATGGCTCGCAGGTTGGTAAGTAGAGGGCTCCTCACGAGTTATGAGGGATGGGGGTGAACCGCCCATCTGCAGAGTCCTCGGGCCTGACCACTGCGAGGAAGATCATGCCACACGCAACCTCACCGGAAGGAGAAAAGGCAGGAAGAGTGTGCGACTGGGGGCAGACACGAGGGAAATGAGAAGAGAGAAGATTGGAAGAACTCTGGAAAACTATAGAGTGAGTGATAGCAAAGAAGGAGAGTAACCTTCGTTCTCGATCACTGGCGAACAAAGACTCAGTCTCGCAGCATCGTGGTCTTAGCTCGGGGGTGGCTAGTGGTAAATCCATTCGAAACCGTTGAGCCTATGGTTGGGTGGAAACGAGCACCCCTCTCAGTAGTTGCATCACCCCTGGTGTTATTTCTGATAAGTGTTTTATATCTTGCATCTTGAAATTTATATGATGACATGTATGCTCATAGTTTGTGCAATTATGAATGGTTTCAGTATAAGACTGTATGTGTGGTGTTTTGATCAAAAATGGTGGCTGCATTCTTTTATTGGAAAGACCAAGTATGGATTATGTTCATAGATAGACATATACATATATATCGAACTAATTCAGACTTCAAGTCTGTCCTTGGGAAATCTATGCCCTTATTCGCCTTAAGTAATGCCTTGGATAGATCTTCCCACAGGGGCACCCCTTTTGGGATCGTTGCCTTACCTTCCAGAAGACCTTTCAGTCTGGCCTTCAAACCTGGTGAAACTACCTGAGGACCCGAAGGATGATATTATAGCTTAAGTCTTAAAATATTGCACGAGGGAGAACGGTCTTCGTAGACTTCAACATTTTGGTACCCGGAATACCCAAGGGCAAGTTCCCTTGTACTTGCAATTCCTGAAGTCCCGACTTGCGAAATCCTAAAATGATTAGCGTGGGGGTAAGTTAAGTGTTTACAGAGTTTCAGCACTCGGGATATCTAGGTGTGAGTCCTCTCATACACGCGAGTCCCGAAACCCCGACCCGCAAAATCCCGAAGTGATAGCTCATGGATGAATTAGGACCCTTCGGTGGTTTGATACCCAAGATACCCTTCCTCTCACTAAATTCACAAACAGGATCCTTTCGGAGGATCTAAGGTATGTTACGACTGTTAAATTTGATGAAGGAACACCAACGTTAATGCCTTGACCCCTTTATCATCTTCGCAAGTAACGAAGCAATCGGGACCATCAATCTCAAGACCCATAGCAGTATCTGGACCATCCAGCTGTAGAGTACACGTGGCGGCCAGTAAGCGTTTCGGTGTTTCAGCACCCGAGAGACCAGAGGGTAAGAGCCCTTTTCTTCATGACTCGCGAAATCCCGACATACGAAACCCCGAAATGACCGGGCGTGGACAAGTTAAGAGGATTTGATATTTCGGCACCCGGGATACCTAGAGGCAAGTCCCTTGTACATGCCAGTCCCAAAATCCTGATGGGTGAAGTCCCGAAAGGACAACATGCGGATAGGTTACGAGATTTCATCATTTCAGAAATCGGAATACTCAAGGGCGTATTCCCTTGTACTCGCAAGTCCTGAAATCCCGACTTGCGAAATCCTGAAATAATAATAGGATGGAGGAGTTATGAGTTTTCGGTGTTTTGGCACCCGGGATACCTAAGTACAAGTCCCTTCGTACTCGCAAGTCCTGAATCCCTGGTTCCCGAAATCCCAAAGTATGAAACCCCGAAAAGGTCTAGCGTGGGTAAGCCTTGGTGTTTCGGTGTTTCGGCAACCGGGAAACCCAAGGGTCAATCCTCTTGTACTCACAAGTCCTGAAATCCCGACATACGAAACCCTGAAATGAGCTTAGCAATGAATAAAGGTTTTGGAGTTTTGGCTCCCGGGAAATCTAAGTGCGAGACATCCTGTTTGCGCATATCCCAAAATCCCGATATGCGAAACCCCGAAACAATAATAGCATGGACGAGATAGGGTGTTTCGGTGTTTCGGTACTCATGATACCTAAAGGTAAGTCCCCAGTACATGTCAGTCCTGAAATCTCGATGGAGGAAACCCTAAAATAGTGAAGCATGTTTAGAGTTGGTGTTTTCGGAGTTTCGGCTCCCGGGAAACCCAGGTGCGATACCTCATGTCATCGCGTATTCTGAAAACCCAGTATGTGAATTCCCGAAGGGTAGAGTACCGGGACTTGTTCTGGTTTATTGTTAATCTTGGTAAGCAACTAGACCCGTTTCGGGTTTCGGCCCATTGAAAGGTAAGAGAATAGGGGGATTACATGCATGGCAATTTCCTGAACCACGAAAGCTGATGAACCCCTCTCCGGTAAGGCCTGTGGTCATAGTCGTCGAGCATGTGGGTATGGATAAGGTATGGTGGGGCATGTATCAGGCTCGTATGGATTCGAGGAACTCTGTTCCTCAGAGAAAAGAAGATAAGGCCGAAAAAAATTTGATTTTCGTAGTGGATATGTGACAAATTGGTATCAGAGCATGGTTACAGCACTTGGCCTGCTTGGGCTCATGAACGAGTTGTGCAGGAGCTCCATTCGAAACAATCCTAAAAGGAGTAACCCTCTATCTTAACCCTCTTAATTCAAAAGGTCAAAGTCTGAAATGAAAACCCAACTGTGTATGCATGTGAAAGAAATATGAATTATGCGTGGGTTATGAATGTATATAGATTTTTTACTAACAAACAGCATTTGTCTTTTTCACCCAAGTGGATGATCAACCACAGGAAATTACAAACACATAGAATGGTGACTCACCAAGAGGTGGGGGAAGGCTCCCACAATAGAGATGAAGAGTCTGACGAAAGAAGGGTAGTAGGGACCCCTCTAGATCTAGTTGAGACTGTGAGGAGCCTCATGGTCGAATTGCAAAGTTGCAAGGCTGACAATGAAAGGATGATGAAGGAACAAGAGAAACAAACTGAAATTAACGTAATTTTACTGCAGATCTTATCCGACCTACAACGACAAATCCATCATGAACCTAAGATACAGAAACATGGCCATATCAGTGGCCACACTGAGAGGAGCACCTTGAGAAAGTTCCACCCCAAAGGAAAAGGTCCAACGCCAGACGATTCCTCTGAGAAGGAAGTTGGCGATTCGGAGGGCTCTTCTAGCAGCAGAACCAGTTCCTGTTCCCGAAGAAAACAGAAGAAGCGAAAGCTTTCCAAGGATCATAAATTCGAAGAATTCAGGAAGGCCAAACCACCCTCCTTCGATGGTGAAATAAAGAAGGTAGAGGAAGCATAGGCCTGGTTGCTTGACTAAAGAAGTATTTCAGAGTCCATGACTTCTCAGAAAATCTGAAGGCCCGAGTGGCCACCTTCAACTTGAACGGAAAGGCTTCCATTTGGTGGGAAGACCTTAAGAATGTGAAAGGGGTTCGCAAAGAGGACCTGTCTTGGGAACAATTTGAGAAATACTTCCGGAAGAAGTATTTGTCGGAAAAATATTTTGATTAGAATACTAAAGAGTTTTATGAACTCAGACTGGGGCAACTCACTATAGAGGAATATGTCAACAAATTCCTCGATTTGTTGAGGTATGTACCTTATATAAAAGAAGAAAAGGCAAAGGTGCAACGCTTTACCAGTGGACTACCTAAGGATTATTGGAATAGAATTGAATTTGATGAGCCAAAGACTCTAGAAGGCACTATCTGAAAGGCAACATATTGTCATGAACAGTTTGGACATTGGACAGAGCCTCATGAAGGCTGGAAGCAGAAGGATAGTTTGAGATTTCAGAAAAAGGGGATTAAATCCCCAGGAGTTAAGAACTATAAGAATAACCCAAGAATGAGCTTCCCATCCCGGAGTGTACACCAGCAGAACTTTCCCTCATTGGGTGGAAATAAAACTTCTGGACCTATAGCAGTGAAAGTTGATAACACAAAGAGAGAACCTCTGAAATGTTGGGGTTGCGGAGAAGAACATCTCCTGAGAGACTATCCACACCGACAACAGAATAGTCAGAGAATTTATAACATCCAGGAAGCTACTACCATCAATGATGTGGCGAGGAGTGTGCCGCAGAT
>JASDQU010376344.1:0-11367 GCA_032191745.1 Picea mariana | reverse complement strand
CGTTAGTTTCTCCATCATCTTCATCATCAAGTTGAATTTGTCGTCCGAGGAACTAGATATCGATGGTTGTGCATCCCCTTGGGGTTTCTTATCGCCTCTATTGAATCTATTCTTGATATTCCCCGGCACAATCATATTTACCTTAACTTTGATTGCATCGCTCATCATGGCATCTAGATTTGATGATCTTCTTTCTCTCAACAGCAAGGCGAATTCGTTGTTGAAGGAATTGACGTATCATAGTTGTGCAGCCCCAGGGGGTGGCTGGACTTCTACAGAAATTGAGTTATAAACCCTCATGAAACGGGCTAATAATTCTTGCACCGTATCCTCCAATGCCCTCTTCATATTATTGTATTATGTCAACAGCTGCAAGGGGTTATTCTTGTCTCCCCATCTAGTGATGAAAGACGTTTTGACTGCGAGGAAGTCTTGAAAGCTTATTGTTGGGAGGACTTTGAACCCCTTTCTCACCTCCCCCAAAATAATATGCACGAACAACCTCATTTTAGCGTCTGCATAGTCCACCTTCTCTAGGTCGACGAAATCATTGAATCAATCCAAATGTTTTTGGGTTGAAATGTTCCCTTCAGCATCGTAGAGCTTGATCCTCTGGTTGTAATTCTGGGGAAAATCATGCAATTAGGCTGGAAGAACGAGGGGGGTGAATCTGGCGGCCATGGATCTAGGAGGGTTAGTAATTTGGGGGATGTTCTTAGCTATCATAGCTTGAAACCTCTTATGGTCGAAGACTATATCGTCCAAACTAGTTTCTGACTTAGACCTGAACAAGGTTTGCTCAAATAGGGCATCAAAATCAAGGTCATTAATTCTTTGTGCATCGTCTTTGGGTAAGGACAGGCTTCTGTCCAGGTAATAGAATGGGTCTGGCACTTGATCCCTAGTCATGTGGAGAAGTTTCTTGGGATCGCAACAGGCTATACAGGGTTTGGGTCAGGATTTTCTTTGGTATAGATCATCTTCGGAGCTAGGGTTCCTGAATCATGCTACTTTGTGTTATTGTTCTTTTTTACTGGATTCACTAGGGTAAAGGTTTCAGCCAATATAGATGTTTGTCCCTATGTTACCCTCAGGGGTCAAAACTATAACTTTAGTGATTCTCCCAGGGAAAAATTATTCAATTTCGTCCCCGACAATGACGCAAAAATGTTAGCTCTCTGTAAACTTCATTCAGCTGAGAAACAAATGACAGAGGCAACCTACAAACCAACTTTGAGACCCGAAACTAGCCTTTCGGACCTGGAGAGGGCTCTATCGAGAGACGTTGTCTCAGTACAGGATATGGCTTTAAGTTGTCGGCTAGATTTAACACCTTTGAATATTTATTTATGTTTCTATTGGCGAAAGAGAGTAAGACCTCGGGCTATGGAGTCGATTTAATAAAACGATAGAAACAAATGACTTGGTGACTGAACTTCAGAGGAAAAAGGCTAAGTAAGCAACAATTTTCAGTTTAAAATCATTGTGTGTGCCGAGGGGAAAAAAAACATGAAGCAAATCGGAGCACCGTTGAGGATGAATTCAGAGTTAACTTAGTGGAAACATGGTTTGTCTAAATGGTGTGAATCATAGGGTGTTGTGAAACGAATCCTAAGTTTGAAATTACATTTTGATTCAGACAGAAATAGATATGAATAAAGAATACATGAAGTACGTATGCAAAGAAAGGAAACAATACATCCAACAGCTACAATTAGAATCTTTTCATCAAAGCTTCAGGACTTTTTCATTAAATTTAGATCGAGCTCAAACTACATTCAATAGTCATTGTCTACACTAGTTTTTCCAACCAACCTGGCTTATATTGAAAGGATAAAATATATAGGCCAGGGCGCCACTTGGGCTGCCCTGATCTCTAGCTACTATCCCTAGAATTTAGGAAACTGCCTTTTCTCTATTAAATGACCATTCGTATGATGCCTTTCTAGGAATAGAAACCAACTGTATCTGGTCACATCATAACCTCTTGTCTTTGCCACAGGGGTTGTGTTATCAGCAAGGTCTCATCAAGGGGAGAGTGATGTGTTGATGCCTTTCTTTGACAGGGTATCTGAATAATCAAGTTCTATGTCATACTCCCTCCATCCACTGTAATGGCCTTGATTTCTGCTACGTGCTCATTTTTTGGGGTGTATACTTGGCAAGTGACTTCTCACTATCTTTGTCGTTACCAAAATGAAAAAACCGTCTAAGGGTGACGCCTTCTTCAAAACTATCAAAATCGGCACCATGTTTGAGAATACAAGAATGGACTCATTTAATCATGTTTCTTCTACGCGATGGCAAGAGTTGCACAGAATTTCTCCATGGTCGCTTCACATTTCTTTCTTCCAACATCCTCTGTGTTTCATGCAGTTGTACAATTGTATCTTACACTTCCCTGAGTTGTCTCTTGAGCCATGTCACATTTCCTTCGCAGCCTCGTGATGATAACACTTCAAGGGTCTTTGTTGCTAACTGTTGTCTTAGTTCCCTGTTTTTCTCGTAAATCTCAATGATAATGAGTTGTGCTTGTTTCAGTTGTTGAGATGACTCACGAACATCTGTGCCTTCGGCATCTGTCCTCCTCATCCTGCTCCAACTTTATCGACCTGTACCTTCGACAGGTTCCATCCGAATGGCGTGCATGAGAAATTCTTCGGCAGCTGACTTTGTGCACGGTTCGCTCAGGACTCGGGCTTCCCCAGCTTCCTTATTCTTCCTTGGCCTGCCCCTTCTCCGGGGTATTTTTTGTTGTAGGGACAGGGCTTCCAACATCCTTCCTTCCTGCGCAGCCTTTTCCACTCCAGCCTTTGCACGGTGTGATATTATCCTTTCTGCGGGTGGAGGGAAATCTCCCTTTGGATCCTTGGGAATGCCCGCTACGAGAAAAAATGAATTCCAGTTGCTTCCCAACCATTTTAACTCCTCAACTACTAGAAATTTAATCAGTGAGACATGAGATAGTTTCCTTTTCGGCTGATCAGCTTCAACCCAAGCATTGTCTGCATCTCTCGGAGGCTCCGGTGTAAGAAAAAGGGAATATTTAATCAACAATCTAATGTGATGTGAATGTACTTTGTTGAACCTCCCCTCACAAGTGAAATATTTCATGATTTCTCCAAGGAGTTTCTAAAAAGGTTTCTACAAATATCTACTCGGAACGCCCATCTCAACCTTCCCACCTAAGCAGTCTCGCTTGATGAAGTCTTCATAGCACCACGCCTCCAAGGACATGACCTTGAACCACCTTTCACTATGCAGAGTGATATTTGTCGCGGTCGAAAAAGTTTCTTTTGTTACATGGATAGTGACACCTGCAATCACCGTGCGGAAACTGTCAAAACTAAGTTCGAACTACTCAGCTAGTCTCATATTAAATCCTTGGATTTTCTTGCAAAATACCACCCCGAACTATTCGAAGGATGCTCTAACCTCTGGATTTTTGTTAATCAACGTCAATCTTTGGGGTTCGATCCCAGTGCTTCTGCCACTTCGCACGCCTTTCCTTATGCTCCAGGAGTTTTCCATGGCGCAACTCATACTTGTTCTACACGCGGTGGATTCGATATGGGCCCAAGGCAGGAATCTCGATCAACCTGGGCTTGCAAGAAGAATTAAATAGTGCATAAGCCTGGCTGGTAACCAGAATGTATGCAGAACCACCAGAATTTATAGCAAAGTGGGAGAGAGGTGGAATCGTGTTGGGGAACATTGAATTCATGGCGATTGGAGGTTTCAAAGCAAACTGAATGTTTTTCGCAGCACATTCGTGCGACGAGTGCACTTCAGGGCATGTTAAGTACAATTGATAAGGGTTGTAGAGCATATGTGATACGAGCGCCTTGATTTTTCATTCTTTCATCCCTCATAATGAGCTAATGATGGTCATTTCACTTGTCGACGTGACTTCTATTTAACAACTTGCCTCGACCCTCAGCAAGTAAAACTTCCTTTCTGACAGGACCCGACTCTTTAGGAACAGACTCGTACCATTTACACATGTTTTGACTCTGACATCCCTTCCCGACTCCAAGGGCCAACCGACCACTTGCTGACCTCGACCCCTTTGTTGTTCAGTACCTGACCTCACATTCTTTGACACATGGACCATGACTCAACTAAGACCGACCCTTACTAAAAATAAAAATGGCGGCGCTAACACCAACCAAAGATGATCAAAATTCCCATTTTTCCCTCTATCTTCATTCCTTACGTCACAATTCAGTACCAAATCATCCACCTTTAAATAATCTTCCTTAATGTTCCTGTCAAAATCTCTTTTCATTTTATCTTGGTGCAGTTCTGAGTTGTTGAAGACCTGTTCTTCCATTTGCTACACATGGATTAATTGGTTTATCCTGCTTAGAGCATCATTT
Source organism: Picea mariana (assembly GCA_032191745.1). NCBI lineage: Eukaryota > Viridiplantae > Streptophyta > Pinopsida > Pinales > Pinaceae > Picea > Picea mariana. The sequence continues at coordinate 6,988 of JASDQU010376344.1, read as the reverse complement.
GGTTCAGCTTCCTATTTTTACATCAGTCTCATCACTGGAAGTCCTAATGAGGTAGGAAAAACTTCCTTTGCACCATATAGAATCTGAAAAGGTGATGTAGAAATAGACCTTTTAGTGGTGATCCTGTCAGCCCATAATACATAGATAATATTTTTGTGACAAGCTTGCTTATTTTCCTGTAGAAGCTTCTTAATAATCATGGTCAAGTTTTTTTTGGATGACTTAGCCAACCCATTACCCTGTGGGTAATAAGTTGTGGAATGACCAAGAGTTATATTATAGTCGCTGCAAAATTTCTCCATTCTTTTGGATTTGAATGTTGTTGCATTGTTAGTAATGATCTTGATTGGACAACCAAATCTAGACAAAATATTGCTTTCTAAAAATTGAATGATAAAAGTATCAGTGGCTTGCCTTGTGGGGACTACTTCAATCCATTTATTGAAGTAGTTTGTGGATGTCAATATCCACCTATGTTGAGTTGAATATCGTGGATGAATTTCTCCTATAAAATCAAGGCCACATTGCATGAATGGTGCTTCAACGGAGATAGGATTTAAAGGTAAAGGCTGCAACTTTCTTTTTCCATTAAAAATATGGCATTCATGGCAGCTAGAAACTTCCTTGTATACATAGGAAAAAATACTAGGCCAATAGAACCATGCCCTCATTATTTTGTGTGCAGTGGTATTCCAATAATGATGCCCCCCACAGTCACATTTGTGAAACTCTTTGATAGCTCTTTTCACTTCTTCCTCCAGCAAACAATTTAGCAAGAACCCACCTAGATATTTCCAATACAGAGAATAGTCCAGAATGTAAAACTTTGTTTCTTTCAACTTCAAAAATAAGGCTTTGGTTTTTCTTAAATCAGGTGGAGCTTGTAAATTTCTTAGTACATAAATAATATCAGCATACCAAGGAGAATCAAGGAATTTTTTGGATACCTATGGGATTGTTTGTTCTTCTGAATTTTATGATAAGTCAGCAATGAAATTGATTCCCAAGACATGAAAATCGGACTGTGCCATAAAATTTGCAAGCCCCTAACCTTTAATCAACTTTGTAGGTTTGATCTCAAGGTCATACTCCAACATCACTACTATTCATTTTCCCCTTCTCCCTTCAGGATCAGGCTGACTCAAAATATCTTTTACAGAATTGTGAGGCACATAAGAAATGACATGGGAATGCAAGATATAAGTTCTAAATTCCTTAAGGGCCTTCACCAAGGCATATGCGTGTTTTTCCATGATGTCATACCTTAGTGGGGAGTCTCTCAATGTCCTGCTATAATAAGCTATGGGCCTTTCAAAGTTATGTTCATATTTTTGCAGCAAAACACCAGCAATAGTGTGTTTTGAAGAAAAAGAAAACAAGATAAAATCTTTTGCAAAATTCGGGCTTGCCAACACTGGAGCTTTAGTCAGTGCCACTTTAATATCTTCAAAATACTTCCTAGCTTCGGGATTCCATTTTATTTCATTGCCTTTCCTGAACATATTTTTGATATACTTTATGATTTCAGCCAAGTTTGGAATAAACCTTCTCAAAAAATTTACTTTTCCTAGGAAAGACTATACCTCCTTATTGCTCCTAGGTGTGTCAATATTCAAAATCGTTTCCACTCTCCTGGGGTCTATATTTATCCCTTCCTTTGAAATGATGTGTCCAATTAATTTTCCTTCTTGCATTCCAAAATTTGGCTTTTTTGGATTCAATGAGATGCCAAACTTTCTACATTTCTGGAAAACCCTTCTTAGATGTTTGAGATGTTGATCATTAGAATCTGAAAATACAGTGATATATAAATAACAATAAAATTATGTTTTTCATCATCAAAGGCTATGCCCATGGCCCTTTGGAAATTTTCTCCTGCATTCATAAGCCCAAAAGGAATTTTTGCATACATAAAAGTGCCCCAAGGTGTTGTAAAAGTTGTCTTCTCTTGGTCATCAGGATGCACCATAATCTAGTTGCATCCAGAGAAACCATCAAGAATTGATATCTTGTGAGATCCAACCACCTTATACAGGATGTAATCCATATTATGAAGTGGATAATTGTATTTGAGAGACACCCTGTTTAGATTTTGAAAATCTACACATAACCTGATATCACCACTTTTCTTCCTGATGGGCACTAGGTTAGCCACCCACTTGGAAAATATTAAGGAAACTACAATTTTGGCATCCAAAAACTTCCTTACCTCCTTTTCAATCAATGGTAACAACAGAGGGTTTGATCTTCTCAACTTTTTCTTGAAGGGTTTATGATCATCCTTGATTTGAATTACATGTTGAATTACCTTAGTATCATAGACCTTTAAATATTCATAACTCCATGCAAAGACATCATGGAAATCCTTCCTTAGTCCGATATACCTCTGTTTAATTTATGGATTGAGTGTTTTAGACTTTTGATGATCTTGGGATCCTTCTGAGTCCCAATTTTTCAATCTTCTATGTCATCATCATTTGTAGTGATTTTAGGATTTCTGGCTACATCGTTGTTGTCAAAAATATTTTCCAATGGGACCAAGCCTTTTGGAATAATGTTATTTTTGAGTTGCACTATATCTCTTCCAGCAATCTGATTCTGAAAAAGGTCATCATTGTTGAACACAATTGCATCTTCATTCTCTTCACAATAGCACTCATCATCAATATTTTAATTAGAAAATTCATCACTCATCTAAAGGAATCTGTCTACATGTTTGTCATCTTCAAATGTTTTCCAATATTTAATGTTATCAAGTACTGTTGGCCTATGCATGACTTCAATTTCATACTTTTTGTTAGGAAAATTGGAATTTTGAAAACCGAAGCTGAAGTAGCTAAAGCATCTACAATTTTATTTCATCCCCTAGGAATTACTGACAAATTGTATTCTGAAAACTCTTCAAGAAGGTCAAGTACTAAATTCCTATATTCCCTCAATCTAGGATGCTTGGACTGATATATACCCTTTACCTGATTAATGACAATCTCAAAATCTCCATGTACATCTATCCTCTTAGCAGCCACTTATTTTAAAGTCTTCAATCCCAGAATCAGTGCCTCATATTCAGCCATATTATTGGTACAATCAAAAGCAAGCTTGTAAGAACAGAGTTTTGTACCTATCTTGGGAGGGTTAATCCACACACCATCTCCTGCTCCTTCTCTTCTAGTAGGTCCATGAAAGCTCATATTCCACATCTCATCCTCTGCATTGTTTTGTTGATTTGTAATTTCCTTTGTTGGATGATCAATTTTGTCTTTGATGGCCATGATCGTCGTTGGCTCCTCCTCTTCAAAACTCAAGTCATTATAGAAAATAGAGGAACCCACCTCAGTATGAACAGAGTAAATGGGATGATTGTTTGGTTGATTTTTTCTACTCACCGTGTACTTGAGCAACACTTCTATGTACAACCTCCTTTCTTGGCCAAAAAAAAGGATAGTAGCATATGAAATATCCATTTGCAAAGTTCATTTCAACTTTGCGGCCCAATATCTAGATAAAAGCCTGCCAAATTTAGGTTGGATATCAGCAACCACCACATCCGTGATCAGATTTTTTGATGGGATTTGAGATAATGATACAACCAGATCTTTGATTAAACCTAGGAATTTCACCTTCCTTGAGTCAAAGGAGAAAATATCCTTGTAAGGTCTTGTAATATCTAAGGCCAACTCATTCATGACCACCTAGGGAATCAGATTATGTGATGCTCCTGAATCTAACATGACATTATGTAAGGTCATGTCATGAATTTTAATACTAACATAGAAACGAGGGACATCATCAACATCGCCACTCTCCTCCACACGTGGGACAAACAATATAGTAGGGTGATCATCTTGTACATTCAAGGTGTCAGGGGCTTCTTCCATTTTGAGCATTCTAATGATCTGATTTCTATATTCTCCAATCTTAATCAACTCATTAAATTGAACAAAAAAAATGATTTTATCCATTTCACTTTCAAAATTAAAAGGAGATGGGCCTTTTTCTACCTCTTTGATGACTGCTTCCTTTCTTGTCTCGGGTATTTTCTTTGGAGGTTCTTATTTGGATTTTCCTTTCTCCATTGCATCCTTTGTTGAATTATCTTTCTTAGGTTGGCTTGAAGAAGGTGTATTTATCTGAAGTTCCCTTATAGGATTTTCCTTTGGAGTATTTGCAAGCACCTTTTTGCTTCTGAGGTTATACTGTTTTTGAAGCTGCATAATAGCATTTTGATATCCCTTATTAAACTCTTTTATTTCCAATGACAACATATAATCATTATCCTGCATAAACTTATCATTTGCATCCATAAATTGATCATGTTCTTCTTTAGTTAAGAACACATTTGTTTCTGTATCATCACAACAATGCATATTACCTTCAATTGTTTGATCAAAATCTTCATTTACATAGTTTTTTGGGAAAAGAGGTTTATTTGTTTATCACCTTGATTTCTCTAGTCTCTTTTCATGATCTGTGGAACTGGAGCTCTCCTAAAATTTTGATTTATGGGCTGAAAATCAGTATGATCCCTAGTGGCAGGCTTATTCCCTAAGGACATTTTTTCCATGAATATTTCCATAGATTTCATCATCAAATCAAATTCTCATCTGATGATTGAGAAGTTGAGGGTTGTGCTTCTCCTTGGACCTTCTTCACATCTCTGTCAGGATTATGTTTGATCTTCCCTGATGCCATCACATTTACCTCTACTTCAATTGCATCACTCACCATATCATCTAATGTATTGGATCTCCTTTATCTTAAGAACGAGGAAAAATCATTGTCAAAAGAATCATCATATCGAAGTTGGGCAGCTCCAGGAGGTGGTTTTACTTCAATAGGAATTGAATTATAAAATTTCATAAAACTGGTTGAAAACTCTTGTACGGTTTCATTTGGTGATCTTTTTATGTTATTGTATTAAGTTAGAAACTGAAGAGGATTATTTTTATCACCCCACCTTGCAAGAAAAAGTGTTTCAAAAGCTACAAAATCAGGGATACTCACTGCAGGAAGAGCTTTAAACCATTTTCTAACTTCTCCTGAAAAACTTTATGCGAACAACCTGAGTTTTGCATCCTCATGATCTACCTCCTCTAGTTCAAAAAAATCATTGAACCACTCTAAGTGTCTTTGGGCTGATACATTTTCTTTATCATTGAATGATCTAATTCTCTGATTATAATTTTGGGGTAAATCATGCAACTAGGCAGGCAAGGCAAGAGGAGCAAATTTGGTTGCCATGGCTCTAGGAGGATTTTGGGCTATCTGAACAGTCTGAGTAGGGAAAACATGAATAGAAACACTATGAATGGGGACAATGGGAATCAAAGATTGTAATTTCTTCTCATCAAAGATGATTTCATTCAACTTAGATTCTGATCTAGATCTGAACAAGGTTTGTTCAAATTTTAAATCAAATTCAAGGTCTTCGATACTTTTTAGGCCATCTTTGGGTAAAGATAGATTTATGTCCAGGAAAGTAAATGATTTGACTACATTTTATTTTCTTTGTGAAAGAGTTTCTCAGGATCAAAAACATATGCTATAGGTTATGGATCAGGGTTCCTTCTAGTGTGAATTCTCTTAGGAGCCAGGATTTCTTATTTTCTCAAAAAACAAAATATGATGCTGATCTTATTAAATGAAGTTCCAAGGTAAGAATAGTTCAGCCAAAAAAGTTGTTTGATTCACGGTTACCCTCAGGAATCAAATCTAAATATTTTCATCATTCTTTCCCAAGGAAAATTTTCAATTTCATCCCCGACAACGATGCCAAAATGTTAACACTAAGTAAATTGTTGGGTTGAAGAAACAATCTACAAGGGTAACCTACAAACCAACTTTAAGATTGGAAACTAGCATTTCCAATCTAGAGAGGGCTCTCTCTGAGACTTGATCTCTAATAGACAAGTTGTTTTAAAATGATGGCTAGATTTAGAATTTTAAGATAATTTTTTAAGGTCTGTTGACAAAAGATAGTACTTATGGGGCTATGGAGTCAACCCCTGAAAACAAAGAAAACAATGCTTGGTAGATAAAACTCCTCAAAGTAACAAAGGCTAAATAAGGTGGTGAACTTCAGTGTTTAATTTGATCATGTAGAGTGAAAGAAGAAAAGAAACATACAACAGGATCAAAGCACCACAAAGGATGAATTCTAACCTTAGCTAAGAAGATAGATAGAATTTAAATCAGTTAAGTCTAGAGCACCATTAGATGAATTATGGACTTTTAATTTACCAATTTAAAGAGAATAAAAGTGCAAATGAAAATAAGTACACAGAGAATACATACAAATAAGAACACAATCTTCAGATCACCACCACTAGAATCTTTTTCTTAAGGAATTCAGGACTTCTACATTTGTATTTCTTTAGATTCAGAAAAATTAGATTGAGGACCAAAATGTCTATACTTCTTCCTGTGCACCCCTTTTTTACATCAAAAGAGTCCCTATATATAGAAAACTAAAGCTACACTTAGCTGCTAGGATTCGAACTACTATCTCCTAGAGTTATGGATCTATTTGTTTTCAAAGAGAACAACGACCTCTACAAAATTTACCAAAATAGGAAAGTCGATTTGGTAATCATAACCTATCCGAAATTTTATTTACAATCATAAACTCTTAAAAAAATTTCAACCATACGGTTGTGATGAATCATCATGTGTATCATTGGACAACACTGTCACCATTGCGTAGTAAATTCTGGTTTCTGTTGCGCAAATATTGGCTATGAAATTTGCACGGTGGATCTTCATGTTGAAGTTGCGCGAGTGAATCTAGTTGGAAGCAAAGGATGGGATCATTCATTTTTTCCGTAGCTTCCTTGTCCAAACTCACTTGTAGTTGTAAGGCCCTATTTTCCCTTCTTAGTGACAAATTTTGTCTCTTTAAACTCCTCACCTGTCTCAACAAAGATGCATTCCTTTTCAATTTTGACTGAGCATCAAAGAGAGTTGCACATGCATCGTCAATAGTTGGTCT
>JASDQU010376332.1:0-11367 GCA_032191745.1 Picea mariana | reverse complement strand
TATGGTTCCCACCCCCCACCATGGGATGATGGTCTTGCCCCACCACACGATAATGGCCTTACCACACCAATAAATGATTTCTCTAACTTTTCAATATGCTCAACAAATGTGGTGTGATGGACCATCACCTATGTCAAATGGAGCAATGCTTATGTATATGGAGGCATTTGTTGTGTGTGTTATCCCTTAGCCTAGGGATAACTAAGGCGATTATGTCTTGAGGACCACAGGTCCTAGACATGGAGTACCGAGAGGCATATTTACTTGAGCCTAGCCCTGGAGGGCCCATCCTTCTTCTTCAATGCCTCCACCTTCTCAGCAACAGCATCATCCAACCCATCAGCCTGGTCCTTCGACAATAGTGGGTCTTGCTCCATGAGGTAATGAGTTTGGGTATCATGGTATGTGTCACTCTGATTCTCAAAACATTTGAATATGTGCGTTTAATTCTTTTTACTTCTAACGTGTGCTTGGACCTTATGCCTTTCCACCTGTCCACACCTAGGGGTAATGACAGGATGCCCTATCAAGTTGGTTCCCATAGGGTTTGAGTTGCCACTAGGTGGGTTCATGAAAGGTCATCATCCGTTCCCACCATACTTACCACTTTTCATCTTTTTCCCTCTCATCCATCCCATACATTGGTTCGAGCATTGGATTTTCCAAGCTAGAAAAGGGTTGTACCTTACCTTGTGGGAAGAAGGGGCTAAAGGCCCAAAGGCTAAAAGTAGTTGTCAAAAGATAAAAGCCAAAAGAACAAAACCTTTAGATGCTTCCTCCAGGGATCCCCGAGAAAGAAATAAAAGGATTCTCAACAAGAAACAGAGGAACCCATAAAATAATAAAATCAAGACCTAGTTGGAGGATAGGGGGTCTCATCACGAGCCAACCTATTAGGTCCATGGGCATGTAGTGGTATGGCACTTCCATTTAGCTGTTCACCGCGCTAGGGTAGTGGCTCTTGGTGGCATAGCCAAGAGAAAGGGGGTCTAATCATGAGCCAACCTTCTCATCTCCATGAAATGCTTGTGGGTAACATTGTCACCACTGGTCACCACACCAGGGCAGTGTCGCCTAACTATTCTCTTGAAAGAAAAAAGCAATAAGATAAAAAGATAAAATTCATTTAATGGGCTTGGAAACATTTTCATCCATGATAAGGTACAACTCACCCTCTTCAGAGGAACCCATAGGCAAGCCATACATCCCCCTGTCATCACTGCACCCATTGCTTAGACATCCCTTACCACCTCATCCACTTACATGTACTAGATTTTTCTTCACTTGGAAACATCCCACGTCCAATGATAATTATCCCAATAGGACCTTATGCCATCCTCTCTAAAATTGGCTTGTAGAATATAATAACGTCTTGGAGCACTTGTCTGGGAAGAAGGGGCTTTATGCACATGTTTAAATAACTTGATTATTAGATGTGATTGACATTGCTATGATTCCTATGACTTATGATCCCATGGAGGGCATACTTGTTATTGTTGTGGGGCCACACCTGACAGACAGGCACACATGGGGAGATGATTAGTACGGACCTCCATAGGGATAAAATCCTACCAGATGGATGTTGACACCCCAGCCAGGGGAAGAGACAGATCAAAGGTTTTCACTAGAGAGAGAAGGATGTTCCACCAGAGACATCATGGCAGGCCTCAACCCAGGGGGGTCTTTCCCTCCCACTATGATGTAGGCCTTAAAAGGCCGATAACATAACCTCTATGACCCTTGATGTCACCCAACATTTGATGGACACTTTGGAGGAAGTTATGTGCCAAGTGGCATGTGTGGATTGATCGAGAGGCCTTGGGAGGCCTAATGTTTTGTTCTTGGAGGCCAATGTTGCACTAGAAAGGCCTAAAATCACCCTAAAATGGCATGATGTCACCTTTTATGCTTGATTTAGGGTTTAAATTTGTCATTTAATGTAAAAACTGGATATTACATGTAAATTGGACATGTCGGCCTTTTTGACCTAATTCTGGTCATTGTAACTATATAAATAGGAGATTTTCCCTTGTATGTTATCATCATATTTCACTCACACAAGTGTGAGGTCTTAAATTTGTCCCCTAATTAGGGTTACTTGGCTGAAATTTGGTGTGCACTTCTTGAAGGAGGCTTGTTTTGGACTATTTTGGCATTTTTCTTGGTGGAAGTGTTCAATTAGGCTATTTGCTAGATGATTCTTGGTGAATGTAAGTAAAATTTCTGCAATTCTTATTCATTGAATGGTTATAGCTATGTTTATCTTGCATTTACACTAAGATTGTGAAATTTCTAGTTTAAAACCCTAGGAGGTTAAAGCATGTGTTATTGTCCTTGCCTTAATAACTTTCACCTACTAGATTGTGCTAGAAAGACGCTTTTCTTGAAGCTTTTGCTAAGGGCCTTGCCATTGCAACACCCTAGCACATTTTTCTTCATCTAAGCCGTCATTTATTTCATCTTTGAGATAAATAAGGAGGAAAAATACTAGGGCCTAGGGTTAGTATTATAGCGAGATTTTCCTCACCCTATGCAATCTTGCACATAACGCCTTTTTCCATTTCCCTATGCAAACTTTTCATCCCTTTTTGCAAAGTCCAAAGCTGAAAAATACATTTTTTCCACATGTATGCACCTTCCCTACTCTACAACATGCGTATAAGCAGGTTGCACCACTACAACCCACGTACACCGGGATTTGTGCCCAAAAATGAAAAATGGTGTCGGGTTTCCATGTCACGACATGAGATCTATGATCCTTGGCCTTCCATATACTGGAAACGTTCTAACTTGTCCCTTCAGTTCCATTTGAAGGCTATAAATGAGCCAATTCCAAGCTATGGAAAAGAGGAGAAAGAATTCAACTTTGAGAGAAAATTTACTCTAGAGAAATTATTTACTTCATATTGAGTCTACATCCCTTTGTCCTTTAAGTTTGAACACAATGTTGAGCCCCAAGATCTTCCCTTATTGATTGAGAACTTCATTGTTTCTCTTTTATGAGCTTTGTTTTGGTGGAGGATTGAAGTGGTGGAGGTCCAACTGGAAGAAACTTAGTTTCTCGGTTCCGAACCGTGCCGACATGGAAGTCTGTAACATTTTCACTTATGTTGATCATATATTAATAGAAATACTCTTTTCTTGTCTAACTGATATCTTTCAAATATTTGAATTATTATTCCATGGGCTTATTTGTTATGTATATTAATGGATTATGCTATTGAATGTGATAACATCATATATTTTCACCATATGCTTGCTTTTCTTGGTTGTTGAGGACTGGTTGTAGGTATATTGCTTTGGGTCAAGTGCTCAATGGTGGACTTCATTGAACGTCTGGACGAGGTAGGTGTTTTATATTGTCTTGCTATCATATTTGTCTATATAGCATACTTGAGAATAGAGTTGATTTCTGTAGTCATTTTCGTTTGTTGTGGTTTACCCCTAGCCATAGAGAGATTTTCCTCATAATAGAATTGGCAACCATACTGGGGAAAAAATATTCTTCTTGGTATTTTTTTTTTCTCCTTAGATTATTCTCGTTACTATTTCCTTTCTTGTCGTATCATTGCTTGATAGCCTCTGTTCACTCTGGGTCTGAGTTTTTCAAACTTCTCCCTTGCCTAGCTTTGTTTTTGAAACATATACATGGGTTTTTGCTTGGCAGTCATGTATATACACGTGTTGTCCTTCTGCAAGCTGCATACATATGTGTTGTTTCCTTGAACAGTCGCGTACATCAACCTTCTTTGCTTTTTTGTTAGGTTTGCTAGTTGTTGGGTAGGCTTTGTTGATTGCTGAGTCTTCTTAGGTCTCTGTAGTGACTGTTAAGTGTTTGTGGGATGATAGGAAACCTGTCTTTAGTTGAATTTTTGGGTGGAGTCTTTCTCATCATCTTTTCATTCTGATTGTCCTTGTACATTGGGTTGTGTGTTTCTCTCCTGGTATCCTACTTGAGTTGTATGTTTCTATACAAAGTAGAGTTTTTATATATCAAGTTGTTGTTCATTCCATGCATTTTCATTTTTCTTATATTGAAAATAAAAAAATATTAGGCATTTTGCATTGCTTGGCATTTTGATATTTTGAGTCTTTGTCATTAGCTTAGTGCATGTAAAGAAAGATTGCATTTTTACTTCAAAATTGCATAGTTGAAATTGAAAATTACATTTGTTTTAAGAATAATATCATTCATTGAAAATTGAAGTTAGTACTTTGCATTGCATTCATATTTACTTTACTTGCCGAGTCATAACATCATAATTTTCACTACTGTACATTTTTGAGTAAGCACGACCACTAAAATTAATGCTATAATTTAAAATTGATTAGTCACGATTTTATTTTCTAGGGTGCACAAACTAGCCTAGGATTTAGTGCCTTGGAATAGGATTTTGTGAGTAAACTTCTCCAAGGCTATTAAATCATCATATGTGTCTGACAAAGGGAGTGGAGAAATCCATTGTATAATTGGTAATATCAAGAGGCTCCTCTTACACCGGAGTTAATCATGAGGTCACACGAGGTTGGTTGAAGGGATATCCCCCCGATACCTTTTTAGCATTAGAGATATTTCTGGGGATCTATTCATATCTGGGGATCTTGCTAGTGCGTTTACCTCCGTGAGAGGTGGTACTTTCAAGGTTTCGGGCTTTGCTACCCTTCCCATACGGTGGACCTAACTTACAACTTCTCACATGTTCATCATTTATATAGTGGTTTCTTAGTTGCTTGACTTAGGTGCCACATAGGTTACTTGTAGGGGTTATTCTGTAGGTACCTTGGGTTAGATAAGGGTTGGACAACACACAACCTTTATGGAGGATTACCTCTCTGAGGGGATCTGACCGATTGGTTGTTAATACCACGAGGGCCCTTATAATTGATTATGTTACCTCCGATATTTAGCAAGGAGTCTCAGGCCCCTCTTGGGAGAGACATACCTTCTTTAGGGAGGGAGGCTCCTTTCATCCACTTTACCCCGTTTGTGTGAATTTTGGTCATTTGATTTTTGGTGTGATCTTTGATTACTAGTTGGACCTAGGATTTATTTTGTGTATATTGAGTCTTAAGTCATCGTGGATTCGGACCAGCATCCCCACCATTCCCTTCGCTTGTTACAGTTACCACCGGATTTCAAGTGTTTTCCTTCTAAAAGGCATAGATTTATTAGACATGGTACACACACCTCCACTGTTCAGACTTGTGATTCTACAAGAATGAGTACTGAACCAAGTATTCAGAACAATGGGAACCCATTGACTCCCACACCTACTATAGTTAACGACACCCCTTAGGGCCAGATGTCGCAGCCCCATATCCCTTTTCTAGCCACACTTAATATGCCATACATTTCTAATTTAATGAACAACCATGTGTTTCATGATTCTACATGGCCCCCCATCCCCACCAATTTTCATTTGAACATTCTGAAATTCGAAGGTAAGAATGGCGAGGATCCTGGTGATCACTTTACTACCTTTCACCTATGGTGCTCCTCGAATTCCCTTAATGATGATTCCATTTGGTTAATATTGTTTCAATGCACCCTCATTAGGTTCGTTGCAAAATGGTATATCGAGCTACCTAGGGGGGCATATGGGACCTTTAATCATATGGTGTTGTTCTTCCTTAACCACTTCCAATTGTCGGTTTGTTACGATGTTGGCCTAGAGCTTCTGTCGAATTTATGCCAGGACACAACCACTCATATCTCAGATCATATCCAAGAGTGGCGTAGACATAAGAGGTTGGTTAAGACCTCCATACCATGGGATTTTCTTTTAGAATGGTTCCTTAAGTCTTTCCAACCTCCTATCTCGAAGGATGTTGCTACATATAGGGTTATGACTGAGGAAGAAGCGATCTTCAAAGCCCAATAGTTAGATCTTATATACACTCCGTCTGGGATGTTATACCACATTCTTTCGGATGCACCGAGTTCAACCTATGACCCTAGAAAAAATCTTGGACCTCATGTCGACGACATTGTAGGCTCTCCTAATGTAAAATCTCTAGACTCGGTGACAAGCCATTTGAAAGAGTTGTCTCTAAACCATTATTCAGGAGGGCCAACTTCGTCTGTGTCTTCCAATCCCACTCAGTTGACAGATTTACATTCCATTCAATTGTCGACCGGGCCAAATGGTAACCAACAACCAGGAGGGAATAAGAAAAAAGGATGTAATAATAATCATAAGGGTGGGAAAAATAATAATAAACCCAAGGACAATGGTAATAATGAAAAGACGAATAATAATGTTGGAGAGGGAAAGAAAGAAAGGTGTAAGGTGAAATTTCCTTGTAAGCTTTGTACATATGATCACCTTACTCATTTATGCCCCAAACTTACGGAAGATGCGAGGATATTATTTATGTCGCCCACCGTGCTGAGGAATCCTTTCCCACATAACCAGCACATGGCCTTGAGCTCCTCAAATACTGGGAATGGAGTCGGTGGGAGTCAAAACCCGTCATCACAAGACAATGATCATTTGTGTATCAATATGGTCAATGATAAATTCCATGTAGCCACTTGATATCGAGATTATAGTTCTTCACAGGCTATCTCTGGTCTAGAATCTCCTCCTGGAGAGAGAGACAACTTTATAGATCGAAAAACTAGAGCCACCACCTCATATTCTGAAAGGAGTACTCAAGTGCTCTACCCACAATCCAAATGTTAAAGCCACCCATAACTACTCTATTTTTGAGGACCTGGGCCAAACCCCTTGTGCAATGTTAGCTCTGGAGGTACTCTAGATGTGTCATTCACAAAGGAATTCCTTGTTATCTGTGTTAGGATCTCTAGAACCTAGTGGCTCGAAATTTATCAAGTTTGACGTCACGGATGTGAATCCTCATTTGCCTTACCATGTGGAATTTCAAATCCATGTGGGGTACTCAAATTATACCATCAAATGTGTGAAGGAATTGCTACTTATGTGATGTCCCTGATCTATTGGAAAGATCTTGGCTCTCTGACTCTCTCTCAATCGCCGACCATGTTGACTCCTTTTGACGGTCGTTTCTTCTACCCTCACATTATTCTTCCTGCCTTTCCAGTCCAGTTAGGTGGGAAGATGGTAGAGGTGGATGTAGATGTAGTTGATGCACCTCTTGATTATAACTTGTTACTAGGACACAATTGGACCTATACTATGATTGTCATCATGTCGTCCGTCTTCTGCACTCTTTTTTTCTACTCAATGGGAATATCGTGACGATCGACCAGTTATCCCTTGCGTATGCTAGTCCCAATGCATCTGTTGGACCATCGATCCCCGTGGTTGACAATTCTCAATCGAAAACTTAGAATATTGGTGTCGAAATGTATTCTTCCCTTATGGGTACTTTCGACTTCATGGGACTGATTCACCATGTTTATGCCATGTCCAGTAGGCCCATTTCGTCAGAGAGGTCCATTCCTTTCCGCACTTCCTATTTTAACGATCCTTAGACCCTACCTTTCTCAACTTCGTCTTGTGAAGGTCAGTCACATGTTGGAATGACCATGCCACTATCGACAATGAAGATTGTGTATCAAGTTGTTTTTGACTCTTCCATCAATCCCGATATTGTTACCTCGTCGAAGGACGAGGAGGATATTGTTCTTAAGCCCGTGTAGGCCACTTCATTGTCTTGTTCACATGAATTCCTCGATGAGAATTTTCCCTTAGATGAAGCTATCATTGAATCCATGAATGGTTCCAAAAAACCTTGGGATGATATGCATCATCGCTCTTATTTTCTCCCGGAGCTTGAAAGAATCAAACAAGATGAATTTCGATCTACTTTGAGTGAGATAGTTGGTCATGCCATAGTTCTAGTTGATACACACAAAATTTATGCCGAAGGAAATATGGAAAGTATCTCTCCTACAGTCATGATCGATATCTCTCTTACCCCTGGAAAGATTGAAAATGTACATATCGGTGCAGATTGTTCAACAGAAGAAATCCTGATCTACACCCAACTCTTCAAGGAATTTTGAGATGTTTTTACTTGGTCATATGAAGATATGCCAAGAATCGACCCTCGTATTGTCGAGCATGAATTTAGAACTTATCTGGATGTTAAACTTGTTCGAAAATTTCTTAGAGTTGTCAATCCTCGGAAGGCCCCTGCTATTAAGGAAGAAGTAGAGAAACTACTTAATGTTGGCTTTATCTACCCAGTTCCTTTGACTGAATGGGTAGGGAATTTCATTCCTATGAATAATAAGAAAGGAACCATTCGTGTATGCATGGAATTTCATGACCTGAACAAATCCTATCCTAAAGACAACTTCCTGACACCTTTCATTGATCAGATTCTTGATGAGTGTGCAGGAAGCGAAGTGTTTTCTTTCATGCACAAATTTCCAGGGTATAACCAAATTCAAATTAAACCCAAGGATCAACACAAGATGACATTTATTTGTCCTTGGGGTACTTTCACATACCGAAAGATGCCTTTCGGCCTTAAAAACACTGGAGCAACCTTCCAACGTGCTATGACCTTCACATTCCATGATCTTAAGCATATAGTCAAAGCTTACCTTGACGATCTTGTTGCTCACTCTCATAAAAGAGCAGATCACTCTACACACCTTCATCTATTTTTTGAAAGATGTTGTTACTATAGAATCCTATTGAACCCTCATAAGTGCATCTTTTGCATTAGGTCTGGTCGTCTTTTCGGATTTCTAGTTTCTGAGACAAGGATCATGGTAGATATGTTAAAGGTTGAGGAAATACTTCGATTTCCTCCCCCGCACACTATTCGACGACTTCAAGGTTTACAGGGGAAAGCTAAATTTTTACATCGGTTTATAGTAAAGTATGCCAATATCACTAAGGGTTTCATGCATATTTTGAAGGACACCCCTTTTATCTAGGATGAGTGAGCCCAAGAGTCCTTCGATGCTTTGAAAAAATCCTTGTTATCGATGCCTCTGTTGAAGTCTTCTGACTAAAGTAGGGATTACTTGCTTTATATCGTAGTGTCCGAGGAGACGATTAATATGGTTTTGGTTCAGGAGGATGATGAGCTCCACGAGCACGTCATCTACTATCTTATTTGAAACTTAGTCGGTCATGAGCTTAATTATTCTCACATTGAAAAGCTAGCTTTGGGTGTCGTTCACACAATCCAACGTTTACGCCATTATATATTGCTTTGCAAGACTACTGTGGTGGCTGATATCAATCCATTTCAATACGTCCTCACCAAGCATATCATAGGGGGGAAATATAATAAATGGATTGTTATTTTACAAGAATTTGATCTCGATTTCGCTTCTGAGAAATCTAAGAAATCACTAGTCTTCACGGAGTTAATATTTGACTTTCCACTGTTAGGCTCCAATCTACTGACGTAAATTAGAGTGCAAATGATTGTCAATCTAGTGTTTGTAAGACTTAGAGGCACATCCAAAATGTATGGATTTAGAGATAACTTTTATTCTTTAATGGGAATAAGCCAGAACCTATTCTAAGAGATGAATATGGAAGAGATGCTAAGCTTCTATTCAGAAGTCCTATTCATAGATCTCATGACAGCAATCAACAAATGTTTTCCTAAAGAGTATTAACAGTAAGCATTCAAAAAGATATTTGAACTAGTTTAAAGGCTTATCAATGCTAGAAAGACAAAACTCTTATTCAAGAGATGCATTCACTGTCTTCTTTCATTCATTAGAAATTATCACCAATTCTTGTTAAATCAAAAGTACTGAAAGCGTAAATAACTCAAAAAGCATTCATGATTGTCCTAATTCTTGAAAGCAAACCACACATTGAATTCTTATTTAAGAAATCTTTCACAACATGAGTAAGTCTTAGAAACATTAAGCATATTACTTAACTATGGAATTCATCTAACTACAACAAAGAATAAACTCATCTACAACAAGATTTGATCTAAAACATGTATCAAAGATTACTTGAAAAGAACAAAAAGGAAGAGTGTACTAGTTTGGCAAAGGGGGCCCTCCAATGCTTCACTTGTACACTTGAGTTGTCTCAGCTAAGAAGGAGCTTCCAACAGCATTCACATCATCATATCATAAACATTATCAAGAGAAAAACACAGAACTGATCTCAAGATTGCAAATTTCAAAGTTTCTTCATTCACATCCAAAGTTGTCATACTAATCTATGTCTTAGAGTATTTATACAAGAGTTTTGAAACTAATAATGCTAATAATTCTCCTTAAGATCATGATTAGATCCATAAAATATGCTAGGAAGGTCAAACACCCCCTTTATATCCATAAAATATGAACAAATCCCAAGAAAATCTAAAACTGTCCATAATTTTAGGCTAAAACAGGGTATTTTCTGCTGAAGTGGCCCTGTTTGACCAGCGTTGACCAGACACCTGGAAGGCTCAGATTTCGAAGCTGATAGGTCATCATCCATCCTTGTACATCAAGGATCATGACCCAAGTCTCATATTTCACCCAGCTATCCTGCAAGTACACGAACCTAGGAGCAATTACGGGATTTAGTCAAATCCTATAATTTCTGATAAGTTTTCAATTTTAATGCCAAAAATTCAAAAACTCAATTCTTAAGCTAAAGAATGATAAATGTACCTTGCATAAGCTATTTTATGGAAAATATGGAATGAAATGGAGGCAAAATGGATGGTTTTGGAGGCAAAAGTATAGTTTATAGAGTAAAAAGGAAGCATAAAAATGTACTCAACATCTCCCCCAAGAGGAAGACATTGCATGTTCTCATGCACAAAAACAAAATGTTCTTGAACCTCTATCAATGATCTTCTGCCACCTCTGCCGCCTACAATAATGTCTCCACATTAACCTGAGTTGTATGAAGAGATTTGATTCTTTGATATTTTTCTTTATATGCCTTCTTCTGTTGAAACCATTTAGAGGCATGTTTGGAGATTAATTTGTTTTGCTTTTGAAGCTTCTTATTCTTTTTCTTCAAGGTTTCATTCTTTTCCTGTGTTTTGTGGCTTTGATTCCTTAAAATTTCATTCTCTGTTTTTATGTACCTTTCCAGGACTTCAATTTCCTTGATCTTTCTCTTCATTTTCTTTATTTTCTTGTTTTTCTTATCAAGTTCTGATGTGGACCCACTAGCCACTTCCTTTATTCGTTCTACTGCCTGTGGAGTTTGAGTTTCTGCTTTCATATCTTTAATTAATTGTTCCACATCTTTTCTCATTTGCTCATATGTGGAAGTTGTTAGAAAACAGGACCGCGGAGCAATAAAATAAAACAAATGCAGAAACAAAATACAGAAGACACACAATACAAGAGAGACACAGATTTACGTGGTTCACCCAGTGTGGGCTACGTCCACCAGAGAAATTGCCAGGTCCTTCCTTTATTATTATCCAGCAAATGAAGGGATG
>JASDQU010376329.1:0-11368 GCA_032191745.1 Picea mariana | reverse complement strand
CATACCTTGTGCACCAAGATGGGTATCAAATAATTCAAGTGGCATATGGTTCTGAAATAACGTGGGGCTTTGCATAGGTACATCCAAACCGAAATGGATTTCCTAAACATCTCATCATTGGGAGTTTCCTATCGATATGTTGTCAAAATTGAACAGAAATTTAGGCACCAAAACAAATGGGAATTTGGGTCTGCAAATCTGCAACAACCAAAGAATGGTAAAGACGGCCCTAACCAACAAGCTCTAGACAACCAATCCAAGACACACAACAAGAAGGGTAAAGGGAAGACAAAGAATAACACTCGGAAGTGGTCTAACTTCCACAAAATCCTTTGGCACAACACCAATGAATGTCACTCAAAACAATCATTGGTGTTTGAGTTCAAAGACACAGACTTGGATCTTGATTCGAAATCTGATCCAAAAAATATTGAAAACAAACAAACCATCGACACATGCCCCACTGCTACTGTCACGACCATAAAAATATGCTTTATATCAGAACATGCATAATGTTTATCTATCAAAACCTCTTTAATTTGTTAGAACATGCTACATAATCTCTTATTACTTCTAATAATCATGAGTGATTCAAACAGGCACATACCTACATGAGAGACTTTCTACCTTGAGAATGGGTTTCACTTAAACTCTTGAAAGTAACACTACTTTAATTTATGCACCTTATCCATTTATTAAGAGAGTTATATAGAGGTATGCATGTCCTCTTTATCCACCCATCAAAAGATAAATGAAATAAAAAGCCATATTTTTTGAATAGTTATAATTTTTTGAACTCATTTAAAGAAAATTGTATCATATGTTTTTATTTGAATATATTCTTGAGAAGTGTATGCAAAGGTGAACCTCCTAATTTGACCATTTTAATAGTTAAACCGCTAGAACCAATGTTTTTCCCTCGACAAGAATCTTAGTTCCTTCTTCTATACCTATGAAATCAAAGCCTAAAGATAATCATGAGGCGTCCTAAAATCTTGAGATAGATTAGGGCATTGGTAATTATATCTCTCTTTGGCCCCTTTAGTTGGTATATACATGTGAATTTCCTTTTTGCAATTGATGTCTAGTACTCATGCAAGGTCCCCTTTGTTTTCCTAGGTTGTTCTTTGGCCTTGTTTACTCCTTGGTGAGTTTCTTAGCTAGATATTATTTTTCCCCTTGGACTAATCTCAAAATTTGTTCTTGAATTGGTCTACTTGGGTTCGTTAGAGATGAGTTCCTAATAATATAGATGTATTAATAGTTGTTTTGGATGTACACAAGGATCAACAAGATCAAACTTGATCTTTCTCCTTAAACAGATCTCTAAGGCATGCTCTCTAAAAGTCGTAAAGGTGGATATTTAACTATGTCCCATAAAGAGGAAGAACAAAGAGTGTATTTCCAGTGAAAAACCCAAAAATTGGCACAAGGCTCACTAAATTGTGTGTTTAGGCCATAGATGAGTAGTTGTGAATCCTAGCCTTTCCTTGACAATTATTTTTCATATGACGTTTTCACCAATGTGACTTTCCTTTCTATAAATAGCCATGGTTTATTCCATTTAGGGTGTGTCATCTCTGTTTAGAATCTTACTAAAAGTCCACCATATTTTCTCTATGATTCAATCTCACCTTCACCCAAGCACTTTCTTTGGCTTGATTATTGTATACATAACTCTCTAACTTCGTCACCATTGTGGGTTTCCTTTTTCATTCTTCAATATCATCTTCAAGGAGGATTACTAGACTTGCAATTGTAGAGAGAGATCTCTAGAGTAGAGGTCTAATGATATCTATCAAAACCTCCATGGAGATGAAGGTGTCCTAAGGGGATTTCAAAGATCATTGAATGTCAACCAAACAAACATTATGTTAATAAGAAGTCCAACACCTCTACATACACCCAATTGACATATAAATCCATTTTATATTAAAACTTATATAACAATGTGAGTCAAACATCATAACCAATGTAGGGTATCAAATAAAAAGAGAGGAGATTTGGAAGTTAGAAATGATTTCAAGATGCTAAATAAAACATTCACAAGAATAGAACGGGATAGGAATACACTCCACAAGCCACCTAGATTAAATTTTCTTAGAACATGATACGTAATCTCTTTAACTACAACTTCTAATAATCCCGAAAGATCCAAATTAGAAAAAATCTATATGAGCGACTTTTTACCTTGAGAATGGGTTGAACATAAACTCTTGAAAGTAAAACTACTTTAATTTATAAACCTTATCCATTTATTAAGAGAGTTATAGAGAGGTATGCATGTCTTATTTATCCACCCATTAAGTGATAACTGAAATCACAAGCCATAGTTTTTGAATAGTTATCATTTTTTCAACTCATTTAAATAAAATTGTATCATATGGTTTTATTTTAATATATTCTTGAGAAGTGCATGCAAAGATGAACCTCCTAATTTGACCATATTAATAGTTAAACCATGAGGACCCATGTTTTTCCCTCGACAATAAGCTTAGTTCTTGCCTCCATTCCTATGAAACTAAAGCCTAAAGATAATCATGAGGCCTCCTAAAATCTTGAGATAGATTAGGGAATTGGTAATTACATCTCTCTTTATCCCCTTTACTTGGTATATACATGTGAATTTGTTTTTCCCAATTGATGTCTACTACTCATGCAAGGTCCCCTTTGTTTTCCTAGGTTGTTCTTTGGCCTTGTTTATTCCTTGGTGATTTTCTTAGCTAGTTATTATCTTTTCCCCTTGGATCAATCTTAAAATTTGTATTTGAATTGGTCTACTTGGGTTCGTTAGAGATGCTTTCCTAAGAATCTAGATTCCTTAACAATTTTTTTTGATGTACACAAGGATTAACAAGAACAAAATTGATCTTTCTCCTTAATGGGCTCCTTATGGCATGCCCTCTACAAGTTGTAAAGGTGGATATATGCCTATGTCCCATTGAGAGGAAGACCAAAGAGTCTATTTCCAGTGAAAAACCCACAAATTTTCTCAAGCCTCATTGAATCATGCATTTAAGCCATAGATGAGAAATTGTGAATCCTAGCCTTTCCTTGACAACTATTTGTCATATGAAATTTTCACGTGTTTGACTATCCTTTCTATAAATAGCCTTGATTTATGCCATTTTGGCTATGTCATCTCTTCTTTGAATATTACTAAAACTCCACTATATTTTTTCTAGGATTCAATCTCACCTTCACCCAAGCACTTTCTTTGGCTTGATTATTATATACGTAACTCTCTAACTTCATCATATGCATCATTAATAAAAATAAAATTAAAAGTTATATTATGTAAAATGAAAAATATCTATTAACATATGCATCATTAATTGATTTAATGCATATACATATTTACAAACAAAAAATAAAAATACACCATTAAATTTAAAAATATATATATCAAGACATATAGTATTAACTGCTTTATAATAAAGTGTAGAATGTTTATCTACTAAATTAAGGAATATATCTAACAAAAATATGCTTTATAGCAGAAAGTGGAGAATGTTTATCTATCAAAACCTCTTTAAATTGTTAGAACATGCTACATAATCTCTTTAAGTACAACTTCAAAGTCACACATACCTATATGAGAGACTTTCTACACCTTATCCATTTATTAAGAGAGTTATAGAGAGGTATGCATGTCCTACTTATCCACCCATTAAAAGATAAATGAAATGAAAAGCCATATTTTTTCAATAGTTATCATTTTTTTAACTCATTTAAATAAAATTGTATTGTATGTTTCTATTTAAATATATTCTTGAGAAGTGCATGCAAAGGTGAACCTCATAATTTGACCATTTTAATAGTTAAACCATGAGAACCCATGTTTTTCCCTTGACAAGAGGCTCAGTCCCTACTTCCATACCTATGAAATGAAAGCCTAAAGATAATCATGAGGTCTCCTAAAATTTTGAGATAGATTAGGGAATTGGTAATTACATCTCTCTTTGGCCCCTTTAGTTGGTATATACATGTGAATTTGTTTTTCCAAAATGATGTATAGTACTCATGCAACGTCCCCTTTATTTTCCTAGGTTGTTCTTTGGCCTTGTTTACTCCTTGGTGAGTTTCTTAGCTAGATATTATCTTTTCCCCTTGGATTAATCTCAAAATTTGTGATTGAATTGGTCTACTTGGGTTCGTTAGAGATGATTTCCTAATAATATGTATGTAACATCCCACTCTTGTGCACACTGAGAAAACTTATTCTTTAAGGACATTTTATTGCAAGTTATCTGAACTATTATACTATTGGGCATTTGATTATGATTATGAGGCGTTATGGATTGATGGCTTCTTATTTTGTTGTATTGACATAGAAAGGTGCTATTGACTCGGTTTTCCTGAGTGTGCCGGATTTTGAACCTCGAGGATTCACATGCCAATTTGAGTTTTAAATGAAAGGGGAACGAGGGAAATTTAAAATATTTAAGAAACTAGGAAAAAACGGGAAATATAAAAAGAAAAGGGAAACATAAGGAAAAAGAAGAAAGACTAACTTAGTAAGGTATCTAGCATTTAATAACTTTCTAAATTGAACTCAACTAGTGAATTAGTAAGGGGGTAAGTCATTAAATTGTGTAAGGGAATATGGGGACACCTAAGAGCGATTCTAGGAATGCTTTTAGGTGGGTGAGGGAAATAGGAGTAATTAAGTAATTAATGAAATTAATTTATGGTGCAATGAAGGGGATGGGTGACACATGTACGGGGAGGATTTTTATGAATTAAATTATTGAACAATAAATTAAATGGGATTTTGGGAAATTAAATGAATTAGAAATTCTATATAAAGGAGGGAGGAGAAGAAGGATGGATCTTCGTTGTGATGCGTATCATTATGTTGCAGAATTTTAGACTTGACTGACTTAGCTTGTGGGAGTTGGGATTCCTAGCTCAGTGAGGAGTGGTAGCTCGGCCTTGAGAGACGAGTTGGGAGCTAATTGTTCTATGTTTCAATGTGCATTGCCCCTTTTCAGCTCGGGGGGATAAGGGGGAAGAAGAGTACCCTTAGCATTGGCTGGGAGGTATCGGTGAAGTCTCATCAGTCGGCAGGCGAGAGAAGTATGGAGCACGTGGGACAACGACTAAGAGCAGGAGATTCGAGCTACGGTACACTTCCTTTATTTATGCATGGTAGATTATTAATATATTTTATGCTTTTATTTATGTACTTTTATTGCGTAATGAAAATGTGGACTTAGCATTTGAACCAAGAACTTAATTTTCCCCATAAGCCTTAAGCTCGTTGTTGACTTGTTTCCCTCATCCTTCAATCCATGCATGTTAAGACTTCCCTTTGTTTTGTTGATTGTTTTGAAGATTTGTGCTTTTCACCCTCATCCCTATCTCTTCAGTCCATGCCTGAGCAGTCAGCCAGGAGCCAAATCGATGGTTGTCACTTCGGTTCACAGTGACCTATAGATTCAAATGCCCTGCTTTTTTGTGCGTGGATGAGGAGAGAAAGATGTGTTTGCCCAGCCTTTTACCCCTTCTTATCTGCACGTATTGATCTTCACCTTGCATTGGTCTCTTCATGTTATATCACCTCCGCGTCCTATTTGTTCTTGGCATCTGAAAACTGTGTTTAGCATTCTCTGCATTCAACACCCTCTACCAAGAAATTCTTAACTCTGCGTTTATTTTTATTGATGGAAATTATCATCTATGATTTGAATGATTATCTCTGCGCCCCATCTCTGTGACTTCTTGGCATACTATCATTGTGTATTCTATATTGGTTGTGTTTTAATTTTTGACAACTGTTTATTTCTGGGCATTTTTCTTGGTATGTTACACATAATTTCCTGTATAAATGAACATCCATACCATTGTTAGACATAGATTTAATAAGAGGCAACAAATTTAATGACCGACAATGTTCATTAAGAGACCCCGAAATTGGTATCACAACAATTTATATTTATTCATTAACAACAATTTTTTTTACTCATCTACGGATGTGGTTCAAATAGTAGTATTGACACCAGACTTAACATACGTAGGCCAGCTATTTCGTTTTGTATTACTGGGCAGTGTTTTTTTGATAGCATTGCTATGTTGGATAGAGTTTTATACATTCATGTGGCAGTGAGTTTATGATATCAAATGACAATGAAAATGTCTTGAAGGATTGCATTTTCCTATGGTGTATAGTCGCGTTTGTAAATTGATGGAGTTTTAGTTGTTTTAGCATTATGTTTTTCTAATGTTGGTTAACATTGCTATTTACCCAACAATTTGATTTTGGTAAGGTCATTGAGTTAGCTTTTGGTAGTACTTCGACTGGAATTTATAGTTTGAGTTTTAGGTTGTGTACGAGTATGACAACAATTTATTTTCATAGTGATAGAGATGGTGAATCCTTTTTACTGTGATAGCGAATAAGAGGCTTAGTTTTTGCGCCCAACAGTATGTAGGGTTAACTTTATTCTTTAAATTATGCACAGAGATTTATTTCCCTGAAACGTGTACGGTGACTTCTTTAATTATGCCCAACATTATTTATATATTGTTATTTCCATTCTTAATTGATGACCCAGTGATTTCCTGGAGGATATCGAAGCGATTTTTACCTGACCAATTGACCGCAAACAGACCTATCGTTTTGGGCTGAGAGCGAATTTCAATGCTAAATTTTTAATATTTTTTTTTACTATGATTCCTTCCTTAAATGACAACTCCAACCTCTAGTGTTGACTATGAATTGACCTGCTATGAACTCTCATGATTTTACCTTTCTGAGTGAAATTTCATTATGTTTTTAATGTATGTTGACAACGACTCCATACCTTGAATGGCTGCGACCAACTTGGATAGCCATATCTTTGCCAGATAGTCTCCCTTTTAGATAACATTTCTATGGTTAATAGACAACCTGTATGAGGTGATTGATAATCTTAGTTGTAATGGTAAATTGTGCATAGTTAGTTTAGTCAGCATTGAGATACTTTATAGTTTTTTTTCTTGCACAACAATGCCATATTATTTTAGACAACAAAGGGAGGATCGATAGTATGGATTTAATCACCGTAACTCCTTATTGTAAACAGTGATTAAGTGTTTTTCCTCGTCCTTCTTTTAGTGTTAAGATGAAAATTTGGTGATAGCATCTTACATGCCAGCGAGATATTAGATTGATAAGTCGTAGCATTTACCCTCTAATTGATGTATGCTTCGTGGTTTAAATGAGTGTTCCATTGCACTAAAACTCATTTTCTTGGTGTGTAGTTTAGGGTTTAAAGGAAAGAAACTAGTTCCAATTTTAAGAGAAAGAAAGTTATACTTATCTAACTTGGGAATTGGGATATAGTCACAATGAACCTTTATTTTAATAATAATCCTTCAGTTGTATAAAATGATCTTATGGTGCAAGGAAATTATTGCGTTGTATGAAGGTGTTAGTCATCTTAATTGACTTGTCGTTTGGGGTGCTAGGGTTAGTCATTAGGGGTTAGATAGTCAACTTGATCTCCTAGCGTGTTGATTTTATCTTGTGTTGAGGGTCCAATTTGTTATTGTGCCACGATTGTTGTTGTGCCTATCACTGAGTGATGACATGATTCCTGAGGAGGGGGATCATTGCACACCCTAATGGTTAGAGGTGAAGGATAACTTGGTCAAGGTCTGTGCCGCCCATTGTGGGTGTTGTTCGTTGTAGTTGTTATTGGTGCATGAGTTGTAACGCCTTCATGTGTTGGGTTTTGCGCCATAGAGGATTTAGTTTTGGTTCGTCGAGACCATTGTGTCGGGAGGGTAGTCATTTTTTTTTTGGATCTACGCATGTTTCACCCTATTTCTCGTTGTGTTAGTGCTTTGAGTCGTTGTTGCATGTTGCTTGATTGACGTGCATGTGTTCGTTGTCAGCTTGTGTGGTTCAACTTGTCGTTGTTTCCTTCTTTCTTAAAAGAAAAAATTTTCACTTCTGCTTCTCTTGTAGTCGTAATAAAGGGTTTTATACATATGGTATCAGAGCGGGTTCAACCTTGCGACTGTGGATTACCAGACTTTCCACTGCAGTAAACCTTTGATTTTGACCTAACACTTATTAAAAATTTAATGTATCCAAGTGGTGATCTCGATTAGAGGACGCCACATAGGTTGCAGCACGGTTCCATGGAAGGAGGTGCGACGTCTCCAGAAGTGCCTGCACCCTCGAAGTCTAACCCCATGGGGGAGGAAAAATCCCTTGGGATGGAATTGACTGTTGTAAGGGATGATGATAGTCTGACCAGGGTCATTCCAGAGATGGTCAGAGGCCATGACTCACCTTCTATATCGAGATGTAGCTGGGGTGCTCGTACCCCTGAGGGTCCACAATGTGCCCAATTAGTACCATTAGTTTTCACTGCGAACTCGAGAAGGTCAAATTTCCCAATTTCTTTGGTGCCCCGGATAGTGCAGTCGTCGAGGCTTGGTTGGACAATAAATTGAGATGCTTGCACTTCACGATTGTAGCTCCATCATGAAGGTCTGTAGGGAAGTATTTCAAATGAAGGGGAGCGCTCTTCTATGGTGGAAGACACTCCTGCCACTTTTAAACATGGTCGTCGAAGACATGTCATGGGAATTGTTCAAGGAACGATTCCATGAGAGGTATCTTTTGAGGAATTCGTCCAATGTCAACTCAACGATTTCAAATGCCTTATGACAGGGTAGTCGTACGGTGCCTGAGTATGAGGCTTGTTTTTGGAGCTGCTTCGGTATGCTCTGCACCCTTACCAAGAAACTTAAGGACAACAAGTTTGTGTTGGCCTTAGCGTTGGAATTTATCTTCTACTTTGGGTACTAGGAATATTGGAACGAAGAAAGTGTGTTGGATTGTGGGGTGCCACATTACTAGTGTTCCTCCTAGAGGAAGGGGCCGACGCTTCTGGATCAGTCAGACCCACTACCGTGGGAGTTTTGGGTAGCTCCCATCGGATTCATGCAGTGGTGAATAACTGCCAAGAAGAGCACCAATTGACTATGCTCGAGACATTAGGGACCATCGTTGAATGAACCCTTAGTATTTTGATAGATCTCGGTGCTATTGAGAGTTCCATTTTTGGTGCAACGCTAAAAAGGATTAAGGTAATGCAATCGAACATGATGAGTTTGGCTTTGTAGTGATGGCTTCGGGAGAAAACAGAAGGTTGGAGGAAAGGTTACAGGCTGTACCTTAACTTGAGATATTTTGTCACTAGGGCCAACCTACACATAACGATCTTAGGATCTTATGATGTCGTGATCGGTATGGACTAGTTGGAATTGCATGAGGCGATACTCAACTATAAGATGAGACAGTTGATCTTGGTCGATGATGAAGGAAAGAGACACATGATTGTAGGATTAAACCAGGGAGTTTCCCTGAGGTTCATCTCTCCCTTGCAGCTATGGAAGAGCATGCGCAAGGGATGTAAGTTTTATGCAATCCTTGCATTAAATGAGAAGGGAGCAGCAGAATGTCTAGAACACCTTCCGATGGTGAGAGAGTTGCATACGTCTTCTCGAAGGAGTTACCTGGGATGCCGCCAGAAAGGGAATTGGAGTTTACCATAGACCTAAAACTAGGGACTGAACTGATAGCTAGAATGCCTTATCAGATGTCGACCCCAGCATTACAAGAGTTGAGAATGCAAGAGAAGGAGTTGTTGGACCTGGGACTTATACGTCCTACTGTGTCACTATGGGGTGTGCCTGTTATCTTCATACAAAAGAAGTATGGTTCATGGAGACTCTACGTTGACTACCGTCATTGAACAAGGAGACGATAAATAATCAGTACCTGCTGTCAAGGATTGATGATTTGTTCGATCAGTTGAAGGGTGTGACGGTGTTCTCAAAGATCGATTTGCGATCAGGGTATCATCAGTTATGGATCAAGGAGGATGACGCCCCTAAGACCGCCTTTAAGATGAGGTTTGGGCATTATGAGTTTATTGCTTTACCATTTGGACTGACAAACGCCCCAGTGGTATTTATGAGTTTGATGAAGGGGGTGTTCCGGGAGTACTTGGACAAGTCTGTTCAACTATTCATTGACGATATTTTTATTTACTCTCAAACGACAGAGGAGAATGAAGATCACTTGCGCTTGGTAATAAAGTGTCCACGAGAGAATAAATTGTATGGTGAGTTGTCAAAATTATCATTTTATCAATCAAAGATTCACTACTTAGGGCACGTCATCTCTAGCGAAGGTATCGTTGTGGGTCCAGCAAAGGTCGAGGCTATTATGGAATGGCTTGTGTTGATGAATGTCTCAGAAGTGCATAGCTTCATGGGTTTAGAAGGATACTATTGATGGATCATCGAGGTATTTTCTAAGATAACAAATCTGATCATGAAATTGCAAAAGAAGAAGATGTTTGTTGGGACCGAGAAATGCATAGAAGTATTTCGTAGGCTCAAAGAGATATTGACAACAACCATGATACTAAAGGTACATGACCTAGATGTGGACTTCTTGGTATGCACGGACACAACCAAGGAAGTCTTAGGTAGAGTCTTGATGCAAGAGAGTCAAGTGATCACTTACATCTCAAGGAAACTGACAAGGCATGAGGAGAAATATGCGATGCACGATTTGGATTTGTTAGCCATTGTTTATGTCTTGAAGGTTTGGAGACACTACCTTGTTGGACGGAAATTTGAACTAAAGACGGACCACTGTGGACTATAGCACATATTTATGCAAGGTGACCCGAACACGCAACAATGACGTTGGTTGGAGCTACGTAGTGAGTACGATTTCGAGATTTATTACCTAAAATGAATAGTGAACCGAGTGGAAGATGCATTAAGTCGGAGACCAGGCATATTTTTGGTGTTGCCTCTTTAATGAATCTACGTGAAAATATTCTAACTTTACAGTGCGACAATGATTGGTACAAAGAGGTCGAGGATTTTATCAGACAAAACACCATGATGGTACTAAGATTTGAAGGATTTACGCTTGACGATGATGGATTATTGAGGTTTAAAATCGGATTTATGTACCACCGAACGACGAGTTGAGGAGCTTTATCCTAAATGAGGCTCATAGAATAATATACCTAGCTCACCCAGGAATCACAAAGATGAGGGTGGACCTTAAAACCTTATTCTTTTGGAAGGGAATGAAGGCTGACATAATCAACTAGGTGGCCAGATGTCTAGAATGTCAGCAGGTAAGGGCTGAACATAGACATACAACAGGATTACTATAGCCACACGCTATTCAAGAATCGAAATGGGAGATTATTTCGATGGATTTCATTATTGGATTGCCACTGACGGCAAGGAGACACGACTCGATTTTTCGTAGTAGTTGACACTCTGACGAAGAGTGCTCATTTTTTTTCTTGTGCGTATGACGTAACAAGTGCCTGAC
>JASDQU010376328.1:0-11368 GCA_032191745.1 Picea mariana | reverse complement strand
ATGCCTTAGTGGCTTAGAGACATGTATAGCATATAGGTTAATTTCCACTTAAGACAATTTCCATATCTCAACTTTTCATGATTACCAATGCAATAATTTTTTCTCCAATGCACGAAGACAAGTTCCTTTATATTGGAAAAATGGAGTCTCTTGATTAAACAAGTTGGATGAGTTACTTCTTTGGGGTTGTAAGGTACAAATGTCATAAATGGAAACAATGGCTTTAGTTTTCTTCATGTATTCAATAGCATTGTACTCATAGCTTGTGTAGTTGGGCTATTCACTAAGGCCCTCCTAGATTAGGAAACACTGGTAGATGATTTGGATTTAGGGGAAGTAGTATTACCCAAAATATGAGTGGGTGGTGTAAAATTTATGAATGTTGGAGTAGGTTTATTTGAAATGGTAGCATTAGTTATAGGTCTCTTTATTCTTAAACTATAGTTCTTTTGGGTAGGTTGGGTGGCCTATAAATATCTTACTCATATCTATCATACTGCATCATTATCAAAGTATGTTTCCCAATTCCAAAGGAACATGGTAGCTTCCCCATATGTGTCCCCTTTTTTAGTATTTTCCTCAATGTCAACCTCTTGGGCTATCTTATTAGAAAGAAAATGTTGATCAAGTAACTAGTTTATAACTATAGTCATAGAGTTGATACACTCGAGATAGGTCTTTTTAGAATGATTATATTTATGGTAGGTACAAAATTTGTCCATCCCCACCTCCTCTAGATTTAAATTCATATTTGAGCATTCTGGGATTTTGGGTTAGTTGTTGTTTTTTCTATGAAAGGGTTTAAACAGTTTTTGGTTGGATTTTCATTTCCTAGGATTATTTTTTAGGTCAACAACTTCATTGGATAACTTATTGACCATCTTAATTACACCTTCTATATCATTGGGTTATTTTTTTGTAGGTTTTTTCAATAAAAAAATTTCTTTCCTACAGTCATGGTATTATTTTCCTCTGCTCTCGGGTTCCCTACTGGGGTGAGAATTTCTTTCTCCTCCTTCTTGGCTTCCTAAAAAATATTTCCAAAGTGTTCTTACCATTACTTTTGAAAAACATGGAAATAAATGCATGTAGGGAAAATGTGTAACCACCACTACTCCCTTGGCTGGTTGGGAATTAATAGAATTTATTCATAAATTATAGTGGCAAAGTTTGGGTTGAAATCTTTGATTCTTTCTTTCTCCTCCATTTTAATGGTTGTTATATCTTTTAAAAGAGTAGTTGGAGTTTTCTCTTCATGAAACTTACTAATAAAATCCTTCTTCAAATCATCCTAGCCTGTGATGGAGCCTATTGGTAAACTATAATACCAGGTATATGTTTTTTTCTCAAAGGTGTAGGGTAATTTTATACATACCATGTCTTCATGTTTGACATTCATCAACCTTAAAGCAAGGGGGAATTTTTTATGTTATATTCGGGAACATGTGACTTTTCTAGATCGAACTTGGGTAAGATTTTATCAGGATGTTTGGGTAAATCAAGAAACTCCCTTCTCAAGTTTAAGGTACTTTTGGACATCCAACCAGGTATGTGAGTTGGTTATCATCCATTTGATAAGCTATAAATAGTTTTATAATTTCATTGGCTACTTTATTTAATTTAGGTTTAGGATAATGAGGAGATTGAGGTGAAGATGGGGGTGATGGAGGGTTTTGATCCAAATCTTAGGAAACTTATTGCACGGTAAGTTATACCAATTATTCTATGGAATCAACCAGAATGTATTGAGGAGTTTCAATACACATATTATGAGTTATCCCCCATCTAGGAAAAAGAGATGCTGCATGTATATGCCCAATATTTTGAGTGAATTCCTAACTGAGATGATGTAAAGTGTGGACTTTAGTTTTGGGAGCAATGTACCATTTTTTAGGAGTTGAATTTGGGTTTTTGAAAATGGGATAAGTGTCTTTGAAAGCAGTTTCTAACTAGGTATTCTCACCTTTAGTATGAAAATGTTTGGGATAAGTTTTACGTGTTGAATTTGTATAGGTTTGATCATATGAATATTAGGTATTTCTAACAACCATACAACTCAATCCCTCCTTCTAGATCTAGTTTCCATTAATGTGGGAAAAATTCCCTACAAAAAACATGGGTTCTCCCAAATATGAAGTCCCAATTAAATCTCACATTATTTGGGGTAAGAGACCCATTCAGATTTTTTCCTAGAAACCATTAATTAAAAACAAGGGGGTTACTTGATGGAATGCAATAAGCAAGTACTCTAAGTGAAAAAAATCAATTATTCTAAACTAACCTAGCTAAGAGAAAAACTAACTAACTACATAGAAGGCAAGTTATATATTTCTACCTACACTTCAAAAATGATAGTTGTTAGAGAAAAAAAAAAAACACATAAACATGAATGATGAATGTAAATTGATTACTCTATAAGAAGACACCATTAATGACCATATAACTACCATCTTAGAACAATAAACATCATATGATAAACATGAGTGTAATAGATATAAAATTCACTAAAGAATAGTCATTGCATGAAAAATATAACCTTATAGTTGTATAATAGACAATACTAACAATAGAAATAGTTCATAGAGAATCCATCACACAACACCATTGATCCTATTCAAAAAATGGCCTTGATGGATTCTCCTCATTAAATTTCTTGAATTAATTCTCAAAATTACAAAAATGTAAGAGCCCTTGATATAAGGTGCTTTTGGACATATATAGTCTATAGGTTGCAACTGCTTTTTGGTATTTCTTACATTCCCTTTGATAGCTACAACCTTTTGATTCACTCTATTTTTTTTATTTTACTAAACTTTAGGAAAATATACATTATTTTCAAGAGACTATAATTGGCCTTGTTATTGATCTTGAATATAAGCCACCCAAACCTCATGTTGGGAAGATATTTCTAATACTCAGCTAAAAACCAATTGTGCTAAAGAGACTTCATAATATTTTACATTTTGGACATAGGGCCCATATCTCCTTTTAGTGTGCTCAAAAGGGAATTTATCATACTTATATCTCTAGAGGGCCAAGCCATATACTCTTTTAATATTCCTTTAGTGATTCTAGTGACCATCCCAATTATAATTCCTCTATTATTGACATGTTCTTCTAACTCTACCGAAACTTCTTCTATGATCGTTGGTGAACCCTTATCTCCAAATTGTGGTAACTAGAATCATCTAATCATCCTCTTAGTTCCAACTGTGTGTAGACATTTGCAATTTCTAATCGACACAAATATATCATTTTTAAGTGTAGTTCATGTTGTTTGGCAGTTAGCTAGAGCTGCATAGTTGACATGGTTCTCTCTTTATGTCATCTTTGACAAGTTTGGGGGTATGTTTTATATTTTTATTTCCACTTATTTGGATTTTCCATAGTCATATTAATTCCATACAACAACACTTTGTTTTCCTTGACCATGACTAACAATATAAGAAATTGTGTAGACAAGTCATGGAATTATTTTAGCCTTGCATATAATCACCTCAAGGTTGTCATCTCCTACAAGTTAAAGGAATGGGCTCTGAATTCTATGATAGTGGTCTTATCACCTTTTTATCGCTTTACTTCTTATTCTAGGTCTTATATTCTTTCTTTGTACTCCTTTGTCTCCTAGACATGTGTTGGAACACGGTTATAAAACCCTAAGTTCAAGTTATTTTAACCAACAAAACCTTGAGACACCGGCCCTTTTGACATCACTTGCATGAAAGTCAAGTCTCACTTGAGTCAACTATTGGGGCTGTAGGAACCAAGTTTCTGCAGTAGTGAGGGAATGAGAGGTTATCATACTAATCATTCTTACTTATTTGTTTAGTGTGCATTATCTTTTGTTTGTTCTTTCTTGGTTACTTAGTTAATTTAGTTATATAGTATTGTTATACTACATATTGCAACATAAACCATCTACTGTAACATTCATACCTATTGCACAATGATCATGTAAGAAACAAATATAATCTAACATGCATAAAGGGAATATTCATGATCAATCACATAAAATACAAGTAGACACAGTAGTTAGCGTGGTTCACCCAAATTTGGGCTATGTCCAAAATGGCTAGCATCTTTATTATTCTTGTTGTAATAATCTCAGGCCTATGCACTACGCTTAAAATATATATATCATGCTATATTTCTCTCCATATTGGATGGTTGCTCTGCAGTGCAAGCCTTTCTCTCTGCAACTTCTCCCTAACATTCAAACATAGACTCTTTCATTCTTAGTCTATTCTCTCACTCTTCTCCTAGACTAACCTCAGAACATAATAGAAGAACACCTAATCTTCCCAACCCATTACATATTTACACGTAAATTCTAGGGCTCAAAACCCTACTTTTATTATCCCCAAAAACCCAGTTACATCTTTTTCTGACTCATGACAACTCATGTTGAATTCTTGTTTGGGATTTCTTTTCTTTCTTTTACATGTTCATGTTGATTTTTCACTCCCGAATGTTGTTCTTCATGCTTTTCTATGTCTTTCTTCTTTTGGCACGTTGAACTTCTATCCTTCCTTTTCACCTTCTTTCTTCTCTTTCTTTATTCTATGCTTTACTCTCTTTCTTTATTCTCGGCTAAGTATGTTCTTACTGTGCACTGCAATCATGCCTGTACCTCTACTGCGCACTCTTGAGTCCAAATGTGCCTTTGTTTTGCACTTCGCTCCTACCTTGTCTTATTTCTTCTTCTATTTTTCATATCCTCCATACTTAGTATTTTCGTGAACACTCTTATCCAAATGCCTATCCAATAGACCCCCAACACTCATGTGTGGCTCCTCAAGAGCCACTCAGGCCTATTGTGCACTCCTCCATGCCTCTATGAACTTTTGGGAGGCATCCTTTGTTTTCATAACAACCTTTACTATCTATGCCTTTGTTCCCAAAATTTCATCCACACCCTACACAATCAGGGTCGTGATATTTGCTTTTGTTTCGTGCGGTGTTTTCTTCACTTTTCCCTTCTCTTAACCACTTCATGAGGGTTTTTTGCCTCTTTTTCTTTATGGCTATATGCCACATCCTTANNCTCTTCATATGCAGATTGAGTTAAATGAGGGGATGAAGAGGTTTCACAAATACAATGCATTTTAGGATCTGCATCTTCTTCCTCTTCTTCATCAGTAACAACATTATTTTGGAGAAGGGCTTGGCTTATTTGATCATCCCTATCCCTATTTATTTGATCTATTTGGATGATCTGATGAGAATTAATGGGTCTTATGAGATTACCCCTATTATCTACATTCTATGGGTTCCTATATCTCTACTTTTCATCAAATTTCAATTTCTCCATTTTTGCGGAAAGTGATTTTACCAGTTTTGTCAATCCATCCAGTTGAGGGTAGGCAGTAGAGGAATCAGAGGTTGAATATTCAATCCTAGCTTTTCTTCTACCTCTATCGGATTTACTCAGAAGTTTTTTAGTTGTCAATATATTAGACTCTACTTCAAGGGTTTCATCTTTCATATGAGCACTAGCATAAGTAATCTTGGAAGAGGTTTTTGTAGGATTTATTTTAGTGGGAAACTTATTATACATCTTATTAAATCGTTTTGAGAAGTCTGAAATAGATTCCCCCTCTTTCCTCTTAAGTAACACAAACTCTGTAATATAATAAAGAAAATATTTTTTATCCCCCCAATGCCTCAATAATGAATCATCTAGAGCCTCAATCCCCACAATATATCTAGGAGACAAACCCCTAAACCATTTCCTATCCTCACCATCAAGGATATGTACAAAAAATCTCATCTAGACATATTCATTTTCAATCTTAAGATTATCTGCATAACTATAAAAGGATGAAAGGTGTTCTTCTACAATTATGTTTTCCTACCCTATGAACTTGGGCATGTACTTGAGGTAATCTCCAACTGGGAGTGAATTCATAGGTTGAGGTAAAACAAGAGGGGCATATCTAGTAGCCACTATGGAATCCATCCTATTTCTAGGAAGATTAGCACCTGCCATTGGGATGTGAACCGTAGGAGAACAAGGGGGAGATTGAGTTGGGATAGGTAGGACTGTAGATGTGTTTCTAGGGGAAAGGGGAAATGACTGAGTGTTTTAGGAGAATTATATGGGGTTCAAGGGAAAATAAGTTTCCCCCTCTTTAGATACAATGAATTTGATAGGAGGAATAGGAAAACCCAAAGTGGGAAAATATTTTAAGCCTCTGGGTCTAAACCACTTTACAATATCGGGGGAAACGGGGTTTCAAAAATTTCTCCTTCTAAATGAAGACTAGAAGGGCAGATTTCAATAATAAATATTTCAAAATATAAAATTATGTAAACTCCAACAGATGTTATAAAAGGAGAATTAGATACAACTACTGGAGTTTTAAAAAAAGAATCATGTAAATTACCAAAATCACCTGGTACAATAGTTGAAAGCCCTTCTTGTGAGGTCTTTCCTTTATTGATAATACTTTTTGGGTCAGATTCAGGTGTTGCCAGAGGCATTTGTGGAGTATAACTTGTGTGTCTTCCTTTAGGAGCCACAACTGAAACAGTGAAGTCACCAGGTACAAGTTACAATCTTCAAGGTATTGATTTTTGATGCACCTTCAGAATCATAATTTCTTTGTCATTCAATCCCAGGGAAATGTCTTTAATTTGTTCCCTGAAAATGACACAAAGAATGTTGGCACTAAGAGTCACCCTCATATTCCAAGAGGATAATCCCAGTACCCATCAAAATGTTTGTGGAGGTGAGTTTATGAATGGATATTAAATGGACAAAGCTCTGTACAAGAACGTTTTAACACATAAACTGTACAAGAAATGCATAGGAAAATGAGGTCGTAATTAACTTCAGTCAGTGGTTTAAGGTTAAAAGTGAGAAGGGGGGATACTTAGTGAGAAGGGTGGACAAGTCTACCATGAGCATCCGACCTTCAAGCAACTTGGTGAAGAAAAACTTAGGCATAAGAGCACTCTTGAACTTAAGTTTAAAACACATAAATATATCATAGAAACATAGTAATAAACCTCCATTACTATGCAACTACAACAAATCATCTGGATCCTCCATGCACGAGCATTTCAACACAAGAGAAAACAAGGTAACAAAGAAAATACTAAAAAAGGTCACAAAAGTACTATAATCAAACCTACATTACAATACAACTATAAACCTCATTTGGATCCTCCATGCACAAGTGTTTCAGCATAGATTAAAGAAGATGATGAAATAAATTGACTTCTATTAATGTGAAAGTCTCAAGTCTCATACATAACGAAAGAACAACTATGGTATCAAAATATTACAAAATAGGGAGATCTGCTCAACCATTCGACGACCTTAACAAAATATTGAATTGATCTATTTATAATCAGATAAGTCGACAACTTCCAGGTGTGTGATCTGGCCATCCCATTCAAGGAATTTTATCTGTGCATCCTTTTGTCAGACTGTGCGTGTTTCCTCCTGTCAGACGCAAAATCAACTTAGTGTGGTCCTTCAAAAGAAACCATCCATTATTGTAACTTGGGCTAACAGTTCTGTCTCCTCGGCCATATCTTCCAAGATTACAATTTATGGAATGAGCTGAGGTTTCATCTATCGTTCCTTTTTCATTAACTGAATCCTCCTCGAGATTTGAGCATGGTTGGACGACTAGCAGGCGACCACCTATCAATGTTGGATACGACATCATACACGCATGTGATTTTGGGGTTGTCGAAAGAGGTTTAGACCCACACCTCTTTTGGTCTTGAAACTCACCATCTTCTGTCATGTGGCCTCCCTGCAATACTGCGGTTTGGATTCCAGCCTGCCTTTGGATTTTAATGCTGGCGTAGCTTGTGGCATTGAAATGATTGGTGGTCATTGATCTGATCATGATTAGTGATTTGGGTGCATTGACCATTTTAGTGTACCCACCAAAGCTTTATCCACCTTCCAACTGTTCTTGGAGATAACATTACATTGAATTGCCCAAGGGTTCTCGACCACTGCAAACTACACTAGCCTGTTTTCCTTCACTCATGGCTGTCACCTGTGATCCTGAACAATTTTATTTGATAACACTTTGTACCCTCAAATGGATGAAAATGACTTGGAATGTTAGTATACATAGTTTTGAAAATATAATGTGCATGAAAACTAACAATTTGTTTGGATGGGGAATGTTGAAATTATAGGAAGAGAAGGGTCTTAGATATGGTAGTGTTGTAAGCCCATAAGGAACACTAATTTCATGTTGAACTAAATTTCTATGGGAAGGAAAGTTACCTACTTTTGAATCTAGTTCCTGTGCAGAACAGATCTGAAAAAAAAAATTTGGAAATCTGTGGGTGACATATTTGCAAGAAAATATTCAACATGAATTGATGATAATACCTCATAATTTATGTATTTCAGTGATACAGATGAGAGCAAAAATATTTGTCTAGGAAGGACATGTGAAGGTTGTCAAGCTTGAAATAATGAAATAGGCATTGTTGAGACAAGAGAGCCATGTGGTAATCCATGATCGCCCTAGAATATGCTGGTTGTGGCAACACAAGCCGGAGGGATGCCTCGACATAGAAAGTTTGAGGGATGCCTTGACTGTATGGCTCAATGAAGTCTTTATAACTCTTC
Source organism: Picea mariana (assembly GCA_032191745.1). Lineage (NCBI taxonomy): Eukaryota > Viridiplantae > Streptophyta > Pinopsida > Pinales > Pinaceae > Picea > Picea mariana. Next base: position 2,760 of record JASDQU010376328.1, on the reverse strand, counting down.
CTTTGTAAGAAATCCTTGGAAAGGCAAGATGGATCGCTCGAGGGACTGTATAGAAGACAAGGGGATGCATGAGTCTGAGCCTGGAGGGTGAGTGACCGCAAGGAAGCGTAGACTCTAATGATTCTTATAAAATATTGTTTGGTATAATGCACACAATGGGTATGTATAGGAAAAACAATGATCCAAGATAATAACACAACCATGTGGATGTGAATCCATGAACTACAAAGATAATTATTGCGCTAGATTCTAAATTTTTCTTGAATTTTGCACCAAAATAAAATTTTTCTGCATGAAATTGTGATTAATATGCTTGTTGTCCAAGATTATTGAAGGAAGGCTATAAAATCAAATATTATATAAAGGACCCAACCAAGAAAGAGGACCAAGATTTCTGAAGTAGCTGACCACCGAGGACGATGTTCCTTTTTAAGGGGGAGGGGATTGTAATACCCCTGTTTCCCCCAACTTGTAATTAATCATTAATTATGATCACCATGCTATGGCATGGGAACAATGTAAATGTATTATTGTTTATATTTCCAATAAACGACTGTGGGGGTGAATCCTTTATGTACTAGCCATGATATAACTAGAGGAAAGAGTGAGGAAACAATAGAGAGGGTTCACTATGTCAAAATGACCCAAATTATCCTTGCTAAAATAATAAGCCTCATCCATATCCCAAGGAAAATTTAGTTAATGAAAGAAAGAATGATGGTTTAAAAATCAACTACCCCCATGAATGAAATCATTGAGGGTCTGGCTAAGGAGAAAAAAAACTATATGCCTGAAGTACCACATAGTGCATTTTTCTAGTAGGCCTAGACTGACCCGAGTGTATTATGACAGAAGGAATAAGATAGGTCCATAACCTTCCTAGGGAAGAAAAAGGCGTGCAAGAATACAAAAAAAAAAGGAAGAGAAGAAGGAGACATATCAGGGAGAGGGGAATGCATTGTTGGTGCAATATTGATCAAACGAGGGTCCTTCTTAGGTTACCAACAAAAGGTGTCGAGTAGTCTATAACGTTAGAATTTTCATCTCCTTCGAAGGGAAGAAGTCTCACCTGAAGTCCAACCAAGATAGAAGGATAGGGAAGGGCAAGGAGAGTACTTAGGTGGGTTCATAGAACCTTCATTATTCATCTTGATATTGCACAAGACAAACTACCTACATAATAGATCTAATCTCATACACACAGGAACTAAAGCTACTTAGGTTGTGAAAATCATTCATACACAGAAACATCATATGGAACTTATGAAGCATAACGAAGTACTGTAAATATACAATGCAGAAGCATAAACACAGAATGATGCAACATATTTAAAAATTTTGGATCTTTATTTATATATTATCTTTATATCTTTCTCAGTTACAACCTCATAGATACAAATTAGTGCTCTATTACAGACTCCTAGCTCCAGACCCATGTCACAGAGCTCTATTTACCCAAAACTGTATACAGATTACATTTTCAGAACTCAAACCCAACTTCTCAACAATAGATAACAACAAGAAGAAAAAAACCCTTTTACAATCATGATTGAACCCTTTTACAATCATATTCATCCCATATATATAAGATAATTCGTGTCTTCTGGATTTGAGCTCGCATGCTTTATTGTTCCGTTGCAACTGCTTTTTCCTTGCTAGCATTGTGTTGTCCTTTTCGCAACTGATTTATGTTACTTCTCCTTTATATGTTGTCCATCTTCTTCTGCAGATTGCGCAACTCGTTCTAAACCAAAATTGGGACTGTAGTCCTTCTTGTGCAACTTCTCATCCAAAAACGAAGGGCCCAACAGGATCTGACCACAAACCTTGACTCGCCCTCAATTCAAGTACTTGGCTCTTTCATAGCTTCTAGGAGAAACTTTTGATTTCCATTGTCCTCCGTTTCCTCTTTCGTTTTCTCTTCTTCTTGTACTTTCTCTTCTGTCGCCTCTTCAAATGAAGGGCCCAACTCTGGGACCAACTCCAAGGCCTTCTTGTTGACTTCCTAAAATATTTCCACTTTATCTTGCCATTTTCTGGCAAGGCGTGAGGCCTCAATGATGAATTGTTGGGTCAAATATGCAATACATTACTTTGGCTTGAATGCAACCAAAGAGTTCCATTTTGAGTTTGTTGTTGCATCGAATTGATGCATTTTCATGTAAATTGTTTGAATGACAGGTCGAAATTCATGCAACTCCTTCTTAGCTAATGATTGTGCCTCAAATAGAGCATTCAAATCATTGTCCTCTTATTGAATCTGATCAAACTTCTATTGTTGCTCCAATGGATCCATCGTATCCACAACTTATTTATTCAACACCTGGATTCTAGTGCGTACATCATATAAATTTTAGTTGCGCCTAGCAATGATGCCCATCCAATTGATGACTTCTATGAAAATCTTTATGCACTCAATTGTGCACTTGTGTAGTGCTTCTCGATCATTGTTTCCTTCTATTACTATCTTCTCCATCTGCTCATGTATCTTTCGAGGTTGCTTCTCTGCTTCTTGCTGAGTCTGCTATAACTGTACTTCCAGATTCTCGACGTGAATGCCCAATTGTGACCATGCTCCTTGGAGCAGTTCAATATGATGCTACAACTCTCCTGCATCACTGGCTTCTTATAGTTCGGGTGCGACCTTTTGTATTTTAGGCCAGGATTTAGCAAGCCTTTCCTAAACTCTTTCCAGTATGTGCATGCTTGTGCAAGGAGCACTTCCTCCCTTGCAAACTCTGCAGATCTCTCAGCCTACTG
>JASDQU010376327.1:0-11368 GCA_032191745.1 Picea mariana | reverse complement strand
CCACGCGGGGAGTGCAGAGGGGAGGTACCCCCTCTGCAGGGTCCGTGGGGGATATTCCCCCAGCTGGGGGGGCTGGGGGTAGCGTCCCCCAGTGCGGGTTCGGGGGAAAATCCCCTGAAGAAAAAATTGTCTTGTAATAGTATATTGTAATTTCATTGTAAATATGGACCGTTCATTATAAGGTCGCAGATCTAATGGTAGAGATTATGTTAGGGTTTTTTTCCCTAGAAGGAAACCCTCTTTTATGAGGGAAATGTATTGCGGCTATGGAGGATGATGAATATTGTATTCTGAGAGAGGAGACTGTGAGAGGAAGAAGAGGAAGTTACAGTGGGTTTTGCTGTAGGTTGTATCCCTTCATTTGCTGGATAATAATAAAGGAAGGACCTGACAATTTCTCTGGTGGATGTAGCCCACATTGGGTGAACCACGTAAATCTGTGTCTCTCTTGTATTGTGTCTTCTGTGTTTTGTTTCTGCATTTGTTTTATTTTATTACTTCGCGGTCCTATTTTTCTAACAATATTCTTACATATCATAAGCACAAAGAAGAAGCAGATCTATCTAAACATATCAAAGCACTTAGCATATAACATGTGAACACATCAAGACAAAACACAGAGCACATAACACAGTGTTTATGTGGTTCACCCCCACCCTGGGGCTACATCCACCAACTCTTCCTATTTATTTTCTTCATTCAATCAATTACAAGCACAAAGACATCAAAACCCTTACTCTGCACAGGACAAAAGATCTGCGCAGATCATTAGATCCTTATTCCTTGTGTTACAACACTAAGCCATCCAAAATCTGCTACAAGGACCTACACTTAGCTTCACAAGTCTCTTACAGTCATGCAAAAATCCCTTACAGACCCTACTTTCACTTAGCATACATTCACATCAAATAGATGCACTATTCTCCCCCTTCTTACATTGCCTATCCTTGTATTTATACATACAAAATAGGCCTAAACATGGGTAAACCCTTGGGCCGACATCCCATTCATGTTACATTATCCCCAAAACCCAAAAAGGACCCAAAATTGGGCCAAGATTCTGTGATCTCTGCTTTGTCTTGCGCTCCTCCTTTGACAGGCTGTCAAAGTCCCAAAATAGGTCAACATGACCAAGAAACTCCCAAATCTTGGTCAAGGGCCAACAATTCACAACAACAATGACAATGGTCTTGCGAAACAAGATATAGTGATGGAACCATTGGATAGCATGAACTGCTGCCAACACAAGTTTTTCAACATGGGAGTAGTTGAGTTCTGGTCCACCCAGGCCTCAACTCATGTAATAAATTGTGTGCTCTTCAAGCAAATCATCCTCTTGAACCAATACCATGCCGATGGTAGACTCTGCAGAGGCCAAATACAATAATAAGTCTTTATTATAATTGGGTGGTCAAAGTAGGGGGGCAGACATGAGGGTGTGTTTAAACACTTAGAAAAAACATTGAGTAGATTCATGCCAATGGAAAGGAATTTCCTTCTTTAGTAAACGCATGAACGCTTTTGTGATCTCGGCATAGTTTGTGATGAAATGCCATAAAAAGTTCACTTTTACCTGTAAACTCTGAAGCTGAGGGACTGTGCACGGGGGAGCCAATTGAACTATCGCCTCAACCTTTAAAGGATCAACCATGATCCATGTTTTCGAAACTATGAAGCCTAATATATGACCTGCTGTCACGCAAAAGCAACATTTGTTTGGATTTAGGCAAATCCAATAGTAGCGACATCGCTCAAAGATAAGTCGAAGGTGTGTGGGATGATCAACTCTCTTGCGAGATAGTGATGCTAAATCATCCAGATAAGCCTCAACTAGATGCATTCAATCGCTTATCGACTGCAAATATCCTCCCAAGGCTTACCTACTTTCACCAAAGGACAAACAAGAAAATACAAACAAGCATTCTATATATGGACTAATGGGTTAGATGTCATAACAAAATGTAAATCAATCATACAGATTAAACACATCATATGGTGAGACGACAAAAGTACTTCTTTATATTAATCTCATGATGTCACTTACAAAACGAGATCGAAAAATGATCCTTGAACCCGGTCCTGGGCTCCTCTTCACCAAGATCCAACTGCTTCCATGTATCCTTCTTTTCTCACACTTCTCTCTAGAGAATAGGCATAGGTTTATGGATGAGGGAAAAGGGTAAGAATGGGGAATTCTGGCTCAAACTCACAAAGTGGCTGCAAATTCTTGGGGCAAGGGGGGATTAGGAAATGGGCATAGTTTCACTTCTTTCATGCTTCTCCTTGAAATGGGACCCCAACACCTTCTTTTATATGCCAAAAAGATAGTTATTCGGTTGGGTGACAGACTATGGGTACTCAATTGGTTAGGAAACTACCCAAAAGCCCGTATTCCCTTGCAACTTTTTATTTTTTGAAACTTTTGTGGGTATACGCAGGTTGGTTGGTATCAAGGTAAGTCATGATTTCATGTTCAACGATTCTTGGATCAATGCTTGACATTTCCTCATAAGACCAGGAAAAAATGTCGTGGAATTCTTTAAATAAATCTGTATAGATTTGAATCTCCTCAAGGGGACAATATGCTCCGATGAAGACATTCTCCACGATGCCAGGGGTTATGGAGATATCAATAGGTATCATTTTAGCAATGGTTTCCATATTACCCTTAGGATAAACTGCGTGCATAGCCAGAGGATTAATAAGACAAGACCTATCTCTCGTCATAGTCAACACAAATTCTCCCACCTCTATTCTTCCTAACACTGGGAGGAAGTATTATCTATGATGGAGATCATCCTAGGGTATTTATGGACCAATCAACACCTCTAAAATCGCCTCGCCAGAGGGAAATAACAAGTCTAAGGAATCGGTAGTGGCCAGGGAACCTTGAGCCTAGGCATGCTCAAGAACTGGATCTAACTCTAGTGCAAGAATCAGATCGAGGTCGGCTAAATCTTGCTGAACTATAGAGTACACAACTTCTTTTGTGGACACGGGAATGGATATGCCATGGTGCCTTGTCCCTTCCATCGTGATTGATGGGGAAGGAAGAATCCATGGATCATTAAATTAAGTTGTGCAGAATGATGACATTGAAAAAATTTCAGCCTTATGCTGGTCAGGGACAACCGATATCATTTTGACATCGTTGGAAGGCGGTGGGAAATTGAAAGTACCCATGAGAAGTGGGCACAAAACGACCCCCACGTTGATGATGCCAGGTCTTGGCTTATCAATCATCGCGACCATGGATGCCCTTGATGAAGGGTCAAGTCTGGAGAAAGACAATTGATCAATGGTCACGATTCGGCCCTCATGTGGAAACAACAAGAACCAAAAAACTGTAGCAACCATTACATGCATGGCATATGTCCAGCTCCTTCCTAACATGACATTGTAGTCGAGAGGTGCATTGACAACTTCAACTTCGATGCACACGGTCTTCCCTCCTAACTTCACGGGGAAAGAAGGAATGATTCCATGTGGTTTGAAAGAATTACCATTGGAAGCCGTAAGAAGAGTAGGTGAAGGAGACATAAAGGGTTGGAAAATGGCCCTCCAACATGCCAATGACATCACGCATGTTGAGGCTCCCTCATCAATCACCGTACGAAAAATATTCCGAGTAGATGATTTCATGGGGTGAGCCACTACTATCTGAAATGTGATGTGGTATGAGAGACAAGGTTTCAATTCGGTTGTATCAAGTGTGATAGTTCCCGGGTTACATGTCTCGATAGATCCTAAGGTGGTTAATAGAGCCTTTCTCTACAAAGGGTAGCTCTGGAAGACCTCCAAAGTGGACATCGTGCAAGAGGTTTGTGACAAATCCTCGACCACAGAGTATTTATGGGTGGCCCTCGCATTTGGATTATGTGAAGCTTTCTTGAACGCCCCTTTCAGGATGTGTTTCATTGTTTCACCCATCATTCTCTTGATATAAAGAGGAACAGACAGGTTTCGGCTTATTTTCCCTTTTCCACAGTACTTCGTGTTCCGTAATCATGTGCCCTAGTAGCTATGTGGGATTCACCTTTCAACATATAGAGGTTTGAAGTCGGGGGATTGCTATATGACAAAGGGGGTCCTTGACTAACCCCATCCGGGTTCTTAGAGGCTTGAGTTAAATTTTACCCATGAGGAAATGAGTTCGTTAATACTGCAAGCTGCTGCTGTGCCAATAACTTTTGGGCCTCAATGAGTCGAGGGAATAGGTGAGTCGGGTGGTCTTCTATGCAGAGGTTGCATGGATACTTCAACTTCTTTCTCTCTGTGTTTCCCCTGCCAACATTATTGGTGGGATTATTGTCCCCCTTACCCTTCTTTTGCTGCTTTTTCTTCCCTTTGGCCTGATGTTTGGCCTTTGGGTTTGTCGATTGCATGATTTGTACATCCGACCTCTGAGTAGGGGGAGAAGTCAAACTAGAATTTGAGCTGGCCATTGTCTGCTATATTGACAATTGTTGCAATTGGTTTGACAACGGATCAGTGGGATTTGCTTGTGCTGAACCAAGAATGTCATCGGCATGTGGTCCATACTTATGTCTGGTCTTATCAAGAATAGATTGTGGTGCATCTAGAAAAACTTCGTAAAGAAAAACAAACTGAGAGTAAATCAACTCTAGTTGTTGAGCTCTCATTATCGCTTATTTCTCCAAAAAGACCCCCGATGTTGCTACGTCCTTGGAAAAAGGGGTAACAAATACTTAAGGAACCATTCCAATAGGAATTCTTGTGGAACTGGTACTTTAATCAAATTCTTCTAACGTCGCCATTCTCGGATGTGATCATAGATGTGGTTGGCCTTTGTCTTCTCAAAGTTAGCTAGCAATTCTATGCCGACATTGTATCTCACAAGTAATTGAAAATGGTTTAAGAAAACCATTGACAATCCTCCAAAAGTAGAGTATCTTGAGTGATCGAGCTTGATGTACCATTTCATGGCACTCCCAATAAGAGTGTGTTGAAACAGATGCAACTGAACAGAGTCGTCTCTCAAAGAATTGGATGAGCACCATAGATGAAATGTGGTCACATGATTGCCTAGATCTTCATTAGGATTTCCTTCGAACTTTGGAATGTCTGAGGAAACTTGGTCAGCATGGAAGGCCAATGTGGATCATGACAGATTGGGTCATTCAATAATCTTGACAAGTCTGGAAAATGCAAAGTTTCCAGAAATGGTAGCTTAGGTTGTTGAGTATGTATAGGAGGATAAGAGCCTGGGTTTTGGTTGGCACCAGGTTGCTAGAAAAATTTAGGCTGTTGGCATGGGTTCTCATAAAAACCATGGCCGAGGATGACATTTGGATGTTGTGCTTGTTGATACGTCATCGACTGACTCTTGTAGTAGGACATTGAGGGATGAGAAGGGATTTCTCCCGACGTAGTGTTCCAAAGGTTCTGGAAAGGGTTTCCCCCTGCCTATCCGACGAGCATAGGTCCTGAGCCTTACCCAAGGTTCCATTGACCATGGAAGGGGTTTCCCCTAGTCAGCATCCCTAACGAGGGAACTAATCCCTGCCACAGATTCCAAGGTCCTTGAGAAGTGTGTGCCCCTTGTGCAGGAATAATACCCTATGCAGGATTGTTTGATTCAAAACTAGGGTTTCCCTCGACCAAGATGGCAGCTGACGAGAATGTGTTGTTACTAAATGCGTTGAACAAAGAGAATGACAAAGAACCCACCAGTGTGGTACTAGAAGAAGGTCCTTGACTTCCTTCTTTGGACAGGTTGTAGTTCATGGTCAGCCAGATGGGTTGGTGAGAAGTGTCGTCGAGCGAGGGAGACAACGAAGGTATATGACCCCTATCATAAGAGAAAACATTATAAGGGGCTAAGGTGCCCCCCATGGACCCTTGCAGAGGAGCGTTTAAGATCCCTTCCCCCAGACACAAATTCTGTAAGGTGGAGTAAGAGAGGACCGAGTTCATGTTAAAGTTGTGCATCCTGTATGAAAATGGAGGGCTCGTCGCACTTTGCGTAAATGGTGCAGTGATTGTTGCCATGGAAGGAATCAAACCGTTGCCCGAGGTAGAGGCGGTCGAGACCATAGTGGCCCGAACCTGCGAAGGTGAGTTAGGAGGCAAACTGCCCCCGGTTTTGGTAGCCGTAGAGAGAGTATGAGGACTCCTTGACGAAGTAGTAGCATTTTCTTCCATTCCTACTTGAAGGATTATCTGACGCTTGTGATGTGTTACCCTTGGAGGGGAAATCTGTATCAAGAGTGGCACTGACAAGTTAGTGATCAGAGATTTATACGAACTGAGAGCTTTCGCTCCAAGGTCAGAAATAGTTGGTCCCTCCGAAAACAAATGTTCTCCTCTCAGAGATGGCTTGGGTATAACTTCCTATGGCCTGGTCACCTCAAATAACCCTTCCTGGTCAAGTCTTCACCTTCGTGGTGGCGGTAGTGGCTCCAAGTTAACCAACGGTAGGCCAAAAAGCCTTTATGACCAATGAAGCTCTTGATATTCCACTGTGTGAGAGGATCAATGAAACACTAAGTCTTTCTATCGTTGAAGACCAAAAAATGCACTAGAAAAAGTTTCTATGAGATATAGCAAGAAAACCACTATTACTAGTTGGATGAGCAGTTACAACAACCAACACTAGAGCAACTTCCCGGTGCAAGTGAAATCAAACATGGAAGCACCCTCTGGGTATACTCTACAAAGCGTAGCCCGATGTCTGCCCTAGGTACCATGGTATACCCCCACAGTCACCTGTGTAAGTCCTTAAAATCAAAGGCAACTAGGTTGCCAACTCGTGAACAACTACTAGGTAGGTACAGTTGATAGTCGGGTGGACCGCAATGAGCAGGGTATCAAGCCTAAAACCTATCGAGGGTATTGAAATCAAGTGTTCTAGAAGATGACTGAGGACCTTGAATGGATTCAAGACCACGAAGCTCCATGGCAGATGCGATCAACGTAATCCCAAGATAATTCCTCTATATGCGTTCCTCCGCTATGATTGGTCTAGCTTTGGACGGGTTAACTTCACTACCTTTCCGCACACGACCTTATGCTTATCCCCTGTATTAGAGGGGGGTTCTGGATAATTTCCACATTACTGGACTTTTTCACTCCCTGACACAGACTCCTATGTTTGTTTTATAGCCTTGAAGAGTTTCCTCTCCAACCTAAGTCAAGGCTCTAGCTTAATCTAGTTAATGGACCCTACAAACACAAAGTTTGATTAATTTTAATTAAGCATTAGTTTTAAGTGGTTTATCTTAATTCAAAGGGACGGAACTAAAACTGATGGTGTTTGTTATGAGACAAAAGAGAAGAACAAATGTTGGAAACAAAATTACTTCTTCAACAAACAAAGATTTGCAAATTGAACACTCTTTAACTAACTTTTCTTTCTAATATATTTCAAAAGAGAAACTCAAAACTGATTTTTTCTCGACTACGAGATACTTAAAGTCCTAAGTATTCAATAAATAACTAAAGAAAGAACTCTTCTTCTTGAAAAATCAACTAACCTAACTACTTAACCAAACAAGAAACTGAAAACATTTTTTTTTTATTTATGATCCAAAATAAGAAACTTGGAAATGAATTCTTTTCTTTTCTTCTAAAGCAAGTAAAAAAAGGAAAAGTGAAGAAAAGATGAGACCAAAAACCAACTTCTGGTCTACTGTAGCTCGCAGAGAGTTACTGACAATACTAAACAAGTTAATCAGAAAAACTCACAAAACATGTCTCAAACCCTAACCAAGAAAACAAGAAATCTTGATAAAAGAAAAAGCTAACTGCTATCATACCTAGGCCAAAGACTGTATAAAACAGAGACTAGGGATAAATCAAGAAAAACCCTAAGAAAATGGCTTCACAGGGAAGAGGATGACTGCCTCTTCTTTAAAAAGATTTTCCTGATACACACACGCAACTGATACTTCAGCAGCCTTCGTATGTACGTGAGCTGTCCAAAGATACGGTGTGTATGTACGCGGGCAGACCCACTGCAGGCCGCGTACACCTCTGTGAATCCCCTAAAAAAGAAAAATTAACAGTCAAGCATAGGCAGGGAGTACTGGTATGGAAGACCAGAATCCCTTAAAGACACAAAAACTAACTGAAAATCAAAAAACTATAAATAAACCAATTGAAAATACCCAAAAACAAAAATCCCCTAAAAACCCTAGAGGTCCCCAGTATGGTTGCCAATTCTGCTATAGTGGGAAAACCCCCCTATGGACTACAATAGGGTTCTAAAGTGTAGACAGAGCTAACCGTCTAAAGTCTCATATTATTAACCACTATCCCGACAACACCCCACATTCATATATAAAGTACAAAGTATAGGGATCCAGTAGTATTACCTTGAACTTTGCGTGCGTTCGACCATTTCTCGACTGCAAATATCCTCCCAAGGATGACCCGCATTCACCAAAAGACAAACAAGAAACTACAAACAAACATTCTATATATGGACTAATGGGTTAGATGTCATAACAAAATGTAAATCAATCATACATATTAAACACATCATATGGCGGGATGACAAAAGTACTTCTTTATATTAGTATCATGATGTCACTTACAAAACGAGATCGGCAACTACTCCTCGAACCTGATCCTAGGCTCCTATTCACCAAGCTCCAACTGCTTCCACGTATCCTTGTTCTCTCACACTTCCATCTAGAGAATAGGCATAGTTTTATGGATGAGGAAAAAGGGCAAGAATGGGGAATTCTGGCTCAAACTCACAAAGTGGCTGCAAATTCTTGGGGCAAGGGAGGATTAGGAAATGGGCAGAGTTTCACTACTTTCAAGCTTCTCCTTGAAATGGGACCCCAACGCCTTATTTTATAGGCCAAAAATATAGTTATTCGGTTGGGTGATGGGCTATGGGAAGTTAATTGGTTAGGAAGCTACCCAAAAGCCTGTATTCCCTTGCAAATTTTTATTTTTTGAAAATTTTGTGGGTATATGCGGGCTGTAATGGTGCAACTAGAGTACGTATGGGTGAATTAAATGTGAAGCTATCATACATACATGGGCATTAGTGGTGAAAGGCGTGTACATCTTCAAAAAATTGGTTTTTAAGAAGAGCTATTCAGTATTGGCTTGGCAAAAATAGTAAGTAAGATGGCATGCTGCTAAGTATGCATGTCTGGTGCAAATTAGGGTTATAACACCTGGTGTCACTGTGAGTGTCTCAATTGTTGGTCTGATACCTGGTTGTTCCACCTATTCTTTTCTTTCATCGGGTTGCTCATTGTCCCCTGTAGGAGAAGTTTATCTTGCAATTGTTTGTCTTTATTCTAATGTACGTATTTCCACAGGAGTCATTGTAGGTGGTCTTAACATATGAAGAGAAGGATTATACCTTTGCTCCTAAAACATTCTTTCTGCCTCTCCCAGGAGCCGTTTTTCTTCAAATATCCTTGTCGTTTTCCCTCCATCCTCATTTTGTGCCTATAAAACAGCTCCTAATGTCTATTCCAACCACTTTAATTGTTCATCTCCTCACATAGCTTTGAAGCGAATAATATATGGATTTTCTCTACTTCACCAGACTTTTTCCCAATATAAGGATTTTTTAGTGAATATCTCGTCCTCAGAGGTTTCATGTGCATATAGCTAGTGAGATATCACTTGACTAACATGTTGAGAAACTAGACCTTTTGGGTCACGTGTCTGGTTACTACCATTTTAGAACCTATGTTCTACCTTATTTTGGGCCTCTTGTCTAGCCTTAGTAGTATCCTTCACCAAGTGGTAACCTACATAGAATCCATATGGGATGACTATTGTTTTCTTGTATTTTACCAAGGAAACATTGAACCCCTGTAGAATGGTCTAGTAACAAATTTTTCTCAGGACCAACATGTCTGGAACATAGGTCGGTAAGAGGTGTGGGGCTCCTATGGATCCAAAAATCATGAGATAGGTTCTCTTTTCTTCTAAATAACAATTCCCTATCTTGGATAACACTTTTCGTTTTGCTTCAAAGAGTCTTGGACAATTCTGTTTACATATTTTGAAATAGACCCTAGTTAGAAATTCACCACAGATTGCAGCATAAGATTTCTTATATCTATTCTCCCATAAGACATTGAAATAAACATGAACAACTCATTCTGAGACATGCCAACTTAACCCCGACCCTAGAAATACATTTCTGGTGCACATTGCATCTAATAGATATGAATCCATAAAAAAATAGGGGATTTCACATACTTTTGGTTTATGCTCTTGCTCCACCCTAATGCTCAATTGTTTAGAGATTATGGTGCCCCAATTGAAGAAACTCCCAGATATAGCCACTCTATAAGCCAAGGGCATCTAGGCTTATGAAAAATTGATACAATTCCTCTTCCCATATAGCTGGCATATCAAGGTCATGATGTATATCTATGGTTCTCACAATTTTATAGTGTTGTACCAATCAAATGCTCTGTTCACAAATTTCATTTCTTCCTTCCATCACGACGCCAAAAGTGGATTGATGTTGTGTTGTTCATAGAATTTAACCACGAAGTTGGTGTTGAGATAAACTTTGGGTTCCCTAAGTTTATAATACTTGTTGACCTCCACGGGTAAGCAAACACCAACACATTGGTCAATGACATCATTAATTACACACTTGTCAGCCCGTGTATGATTGATTATCAATTCTAAGGTTTCTACGCAAGGTAGAGCTGGGGTTTGGACACTACCATATATAGAGACAATAAATTGATATTCTGGAAAACTTGGTCGTCTATGACTCTTACTTTCGGGTCGTTGTAAGGGGTGAATTCAAGAAATTCATCATGATGAATATTATTGTAAATTTCTATCTAGGTGGGCATCGATACCTTAGCATCAATGTTTGTATATGTATCTCTAAAGTTGGGTGGCAGAGCAGGTTGTTTCCTCTATGGAATATTGATAACCGGCTCTACCTTGGGAGTGAGCTCCAATTATCTAGCAGTCACGGGACTCAAAGCTTCTCCAACCATGCGGACACTCGCTATGTTTCTTAAAGTTCGACGGTTCCTTTCAGTTGACGTGGCATATTTGGACAGGTCCAAAATCATGAAAGGTGTGTTACGTAGATAGTTGGTCATTGGAAAGAATGTTAGTTTGTATAAATAGATCGTTAGTGATCAGGGAGTTGCGAGTGTATATGTTAAAGTGCATTTCATGACCTTGGACTGTTGATGTCAATGGGTCACTGATGATCAGTGATTTGAAACTCATGGTCCCTAGTTAAATTGTGTTCACCAACTCGCCGAAGACCAAAGGAACATAATCATCAAAGATTCTCCCCTTTCTTCTTCTCAGATGAAGTCATCTCTCTTCATTTTCTCGATGGTCGATCTGAAATGTTGAGGGTACATGGATCTGTTGACGGGCAAAAATG